>VKOC01022454.1:0-33090 GCA_009364415.1 Spea multiplicata | reverse complement strand
TATATATATATATACCGTATCTAAAATATATACTTCCCTGGATTTGCATATTTGTCAGTAGGAGAAAAGGGTTCAAACACAATGAAAACATCACTATAACCACATCAATCTTTTGCAGCACACCCTAATGTAACAAAATGCTGTCTCCTGCAATCTACATTGTCCACTATGCTCACCATAATCATAACTTTGGCTGGATCCAAATATGAGTACTTCAGAACCTGTTACTTTATATGTGTGAAATAGTAACTTAACTATGGTTTTATTATATAGTAAATAACCCCAAAGTGCCATCTTTGTACACAAAACATGGCTTTGTGAAGGAGCAGGGCTAGGCACATGCCTAAAGCCTGTCATGTTCTACCCAGGCTGTGGAGCTGCATATCTGTCTTGCTTCAGTTTCTCTGTTTTACTTTAATCCGTTCCTGGATTTCCTTAAGCTCTGCTCTGATCTTCCATTCCTTGCTTTTAGTTCAGCTCTTTGCTTCAGCTCTGTTTCCTTTATAAGGTGAGCCCCTCCCGTGTGTTCTGTTTGTCTCAGTGTGCAGTCGACAAGTATGTCTCTCATTGTTATGTGTTTGGGTTTCATGTTTGGTTCGTTTCGTACCACCCTAGGAACTCAACACCAGGGTGAGTGAGGTCGCCCTGCACCAGGCCCTGTCCAACTCCGCTACTGCACTGAGACTCCTGCACACAATCATTGGGCGCGCTGGGTCAATGCAGTCATCTGTATGGACCCGGTTCCGTGACAAAGCCCTTGTTATTCTAGACACTATGATGACTATATGTGGAATTGCAAGCAAAACACAAAGAAAAGGCCTCTGGCAGTGGCCCAAAATATCCAAATCAGATCAGCACAGAGGACAATTTACCATCGCCTCGCTTTGCCAGCGCTCCCCTTTGCAACTGCCAGCATATAAAATCATACCCTGGATAAATTAATTGATTTACGTTATTATTAGAAATATTAGTTAATTAAGAAAAATTGTGACCAATTAAAACAAAAGAGCTCATAGTAGGGTTTCTCGGATAGAAAATATGTTACAAGTGGTACTTGCATATTAAAAAGGTTTAGAAATGGTGACAAGGCTACCATAGCTAGTGTGATATTCGAGCGCTGGATAGTAGTTTGCAGGTATTCCACTGATCTATTTTGCAGCTGATGGAAACTCTCTTACTGTGTATTTTGATTGACTAGTCAATTAGCACAATCAGATCAGCATCACTGGGAGCCTGACAGTGTAAATTCTTCACCATGGAAACTGCTATATAATAACCAAATTATTGGAAAATGCACTGTATTACATTACTCGTGAAAAAAAAGATGCTGTTTATAAAAATCATCAGGGTTGGTAAGGATGTTATCAAATTTATTATTAGATTAGATTTTCACTCCTTGCAGAAATGAAAGAGGTGTTTAATGAAGCGTGTTCTTGATAGTCTACAGTCTAGACATTTATGTACAGCAGTGTAAATTGTTTTTGTGTAGATCAAATGGTTACTGGAATAAATTTGTCATTGGCTGATATAAATCAATCCTATTACCAATGCACATCTTTATTGTACCTCCTACTTGAAATATATACGCATGCATTATTTTGGACATCAACAAGACAATCTAGGCTAATTTCTCCAATACCCAAATAACCTTAATTTTACTTAATTCCCCTGATCTTTCTATCTGCAAACTGGGTTTAGAATTGTGTGTTTATTATTATTATGATCAACCACATGTATGTAAGTTTAGCACTATAGCTATAAAATTAAAATCACCAATTGTCTAAGCAGATCAAAGCAAATCACGAAGTCAAAGTAACTGAACAATTAGGTTCAATTAACCCCCTGTGTTTTTCCCATCCTACAGACCAGAGCATTTTTGCTATTTTTACCTTATGTTTGTTAAACTATTATTGGTTTACCCACATAAATACATTTTCAAATACTTTTTCAAGTAGAGTCTTTTTTGACACAATAATTATTGGTGCTAATGTGTAAATAACCTATACAAAACCAGGAAAATAAGACACGTTTTTGTAATTGCGGTTAGAATTTCTTCTACCAAGTAGGTGTCACTGCTGAACAGTAACCAAATTTATGTTCACCAGCAGAGTACAATAATATCACATACACAGGTTTCTATCTAAAAACGCTACAATGCTCCCTTATGTGGGTTTGGGTTCTAGTACTTGTAGTAGTAGGGTACAGGCTACTGGGGCACCTTTTTTATATATTTTATTGTTTTCCTATTTTAATGTTCCCCGCTTTGTATTATGTGTTTCTTTTTAATCTACTACTACCAGTGCACCCTCTGCACTTATCCCTCTGCACTTATGATACATTGATCAGCAGGTAAGGGTCCATAGCCTTGTATTGCTAGTCGCAACGTGTGTGATCATCCAGCAGGAGGGGTGATGAGAGATCTGGACAGACCCTCCTGGGTATAAACTCCTCTCCTACGTCTTTCTGGTGGGTGTCACCAGTGACCCCTACCAAAGAGGAAGGACCAATCACGTGATCGCATTCAAGCAGGTGTTATACCAGAGCTGTCAACAGGAGCCAGTGATGCCAGACATTACATGGGCTGAATGGTTCTATCTCCCTGCATCTACAAAATGTTGTTCTTAGGAAATAGGAATCCAATGTTAATAGGCCATGCCTTGCACTGCCAGCTAACAAGTTGCTAGCAGAAAGTACAACTTGTAGTGGATGGGGCAGCAAAGAGTGAACGGGAGTCTCTGGAATACAGGTGACTCTGGTCAGGCGGAAGGCAGAGGTGAGGGGACAGCAACTTAGCAGAAGTCTCTTAGCAGGCTTAGGCTGGAGATTGTGCCCTGGCAGATGGCAGGAGAATGGGCACTTGCAGATGGCAGAAGTCTTTGTACTGGCAGGCGGCAGGAGTCTTGGTACTGGCAGGCGGTAGGAGACTGAGTGCTGGCGGATGTCGGGAGAAGGCAGAATCTGAAAGAGAGGCCAGGTTCAAACCTGACCATCATGACCTTTTTGTTGTGAATATAATGCTACTTCCATGGGGCTGTGAAGGTGTTGGGCTAAACTAGCTGTACAAATGTCCACATTCTCTTGAAATGAACTAAAACTAATACAGGACAAAGACAACTTTAGATATCAATTTACAACTCTACATATTTCCATCTTATTTAATGTTGCAACATTGTAAGAAGTTGAGCAATAAAATTATTCTTATGTTTTTCTCCGATGACATTGACAGAATTATGTTGTCATTCAGCCCAGAGGACAGTTAAGAAAAGACCAACTTAAAAAGGTGTTTTAAAAATATAATGCTTTCAAAGTAGTTTGATTTTTTGTTTAAAGTATTTTATTTGCATTTTATCATAAAGAAAGCAACAGATGCCAAAACCAGAGTGTCAACAGTAGTACAAAGCAGGGGTCACAGACCCGTATTCAAAGCACGAGCACCTTATTACAAAACCACAGGCTGATGTAAAATAGAGCAACACAAATGTATCAATGAACATAGGCATAGACACCCCGACCCCTTGGGGCACCAGGGTTGCGTATTGAACCAAAACTTAGCAAGGTAAGCAACCTACTGTCGAACACTGCACATGAGGAGGGGAAGAAAAAAGGGGAGGGAAGGGAGGAGAGGAAAAGAAATAAGAGACAAAAGAGACAGAACAGAGAAAGAAGAGAAAGGCAGGGCTGACTAAGCCTGGTCACCAATGGAGTAGTGCATGAACCGGCCGAGGGCCTGGAAACGCAGAGAGCCAAGGTTCCCAGATAGCCTCGAACTTGGACATGGTATCATAGAGCTTGGCGGTGATCTTCTCCATACAGATGAGATGCCAAATGTTAGCCTGGATTTCGCAGGGACGGAGGGACTCCCTTCCACCTCCTGGCAATAAAAGTAGTTTGATTTTAATGCAATGCTGGAACCTATTTAAATGGAAGAGCCAACATGCCCATGTTAATTACATTTAGACTGTTCTGTGCATGTAGTTTGTGTTTACCTGTTAAATGAAAAACTTGTCTACACAGGTAAGTGATTTGTAGATGTGGTGTTTGATTGTCTAGAACATCTTACTAAAATGTATCAATTTAACATGCATTATTTGTCTAGGGGCCCTACTGGAGCAATTAAGTGCAGATGTTTCCATTAGCTTTAACTGTAACACTTTTAATCTCGTTTCTATGCTTGTGGATTTGATTTAAACAGGTTATTGAATCACAAGCCATGCATTATTCACCTGTGTTAAAACCAATTAAGGTTTAGACAGGACATTGAGCCGGGTTTCTTTGTGTAAAAGAAAAAAAACAAAACATATTCTTTTTCTTGCCTCGGGAAACATATCTGTATACATTCAGGATGCCAAAAGTTACTGCATAAAGGTCTACATTTGAAGGCACTAAGTGTAGAGGATAGTGTTAGTCCATTTTATGGTGAGTGAACAGAATCATAAACTGAAAGAAAAAATCTACCTAGAGTTAATGCAAAGTAAAAATGGTTTTTAATGGTTGTATAAGCTAACCTGAAAAATAATGCATATATACAAAACAGTTACTTTTACTCTATTACTGATGTCATGAGGACAATTCTTATTCCAAGTAATCTCATGTGAATTTAACACACAATCTGGATTTTCAATAAAAGTGTAATTCTCATTTCTTTAAACATGGCTACTTACATGTTACATTTACAATATTGATAAGCAAACTAAAGAAGTGTTCCAGCTTTGAATAAGGCTTTAACCATGTTTCTCACAAAAAATGTACCATATGCATTGGCATCAAGGTGCATTGTGCCAGATTTTTCAATAGATTGTTATTGCACACATGAAAGCATGCATGAGATTCAAATTAGTGCACATCAACTTAATTGTGAGTTAAGCATTGTGTGCTTTACTTTATTAGCCATTTTTTTAAATATGCATGTAAAACAACATATGTTCAGCAACTGGTGTATAGATCAGTTATCTTTATCAAGAGATAAGGATCTTCATGTGTGAGTATGCTATACTTGGGTGTTAGAAAGTGGTTTATTTTGTGTATATTCTTGATACACTATATGAACAAAATTATGTGGTCAACTGGCTTATTGCATCTGCATGAACTTTTTTGCAAATCCCATTCAGAATTCATGGGTATTAATACACTGCATTAGCACACTGATGCTGAAACTAGAAAGGGCCTTCTCCAAACTGGTGCCACAAAGTAAGCATACAATTGTTTAAAATGTCTTTGTATGTTTTAGCATTAACATTACCCTTCATTGGAACTAAGGGGACTAGCCCAAACCATGAAAGACAGCCCAGACCATTATCCGTCCTACACCAAACCTTAGAGCATCCACCACCATCCTGGCATCCACCAAACCCAGATTTGTCTATTAGACATTGAGGATAGTGAAGTGTTATTCCTCATTCCATAAAACACTTTTCCACTGCTCTAGAGTGCGCTTTACAACATCCCGGCCAACGTTTTGACAAATTACATTTCCAGAAACATTTGACTAAACAGGGCATTATAATAATTTATTAATAGTTTAAAGTTCATATAAAACACAATTTCGTGCCATTACGTCATTTTTTTTTGTATTAATGATATTTTTATTATTATTTATGTACATTATTTATGTCAATTTTAATATTATTGCTAATTTTGTATTCTACCCTTTTGTAAATGTGTTTCATAATATTCTTGCTCTCTATAAATAAAGAGTAATATAATAATATAATTCCCAGCTGGTGAACAAGCCAGTGATGCAATGAGGCTGAAAGTCTATGACAGATCCAACACATTGGTTTCAACTTTATACATGCCGAAATCGCTGTGTTTTCTGGAGCTCTCATCACTTGTATTTATTGTTTTGGCTCCGCTCAGTGATACATTAATGATGTCAGCAGGGAAACGCCAAGATCTGAGTGATGTATGCCATAGTGCTATAATCTGACTGAATCGCCTTCATGACATTTGTGAGATAAAGGTCATTTTACACAAACTAGCCAAGGTTTTGAAAAATGACAAAATGATCAAATCAAATAGTTTGCAAAAAAAAAATCTGTGAATTACTTGTCCTGTCCTGCTATATTTGTAAATACATATCTCACATTTACATTTTCCTTTCGTGTTTAATGGAGCTATGAACAAGTAATGGATTGTGATTGCATTCAGTACACGTGATATACAAAACTCCTGGATGCCTGTTGGCCTTAAAAATATATTCATTTAAAAATGTTATCAGCCACATGGCATAAATAACCATTTTACAAGATCCTTGAAAAAAAAAAAGCTATTTTCCTAAGGTCACATAATGGAGTGAAATAAAATACTTGCCTGGTCTTTTGTGTGATATAATGTTCAGCTTTAAAAGTGACATCATAAACTGAGAAAAAAAGATTAGAACAACCTGAGATTCAACTGAATCCACATAATTGTGCATGTTATGATGACTCATTGCTACCCATTTAGCAACCTTATCTCAGCGATTTGAGACTGCTAAAGAGGAAAAGCTACAATGGTCAGAGCATTAATCACACGGAGCACTTAAGAGGCCAAGGTAATGTGAGGAACAACTCAACGTCTGGACATTTATTAGGCTGCATGTGAAGGAAATTTTAAAAAACACAATTGTCCTGATTGGTTTGAACATGACATGTTTAATAAGTAGCAGAAACAAAGTGTGAGCTATATTCTAATAGCATAAAATAGAAATATGATGTCTTTTAAATACCGTATTTGCTTGATTATAAGACAAGGTTTTTTCCAGAGCAAATGCTCTGAAAAATACCCCTCGTCTTATAATCGGGGTCGTCTTATAATCGCGTAGATCTCTACACACTGCCCGGACTAAGCACCGGGGACTCAGAAGCACCGGTAAGTTTGGAGGGGGGAGGGAGTGTTAAATGGGGCATTTCTGGAGGCAGAGTGCTCTGTGAAATGCCTTTTAACCCCTTAATGCCACTCTGCCCCATAATATGCCTTTTAACCCCCTAAATGCCAGAATGGCATATAGGGGTATAAGGTAATTCTGGAGGCAGAGTGTCACATAGGGGGTCAAAAGGCATATCATGGGGCACAGTGGCATATAGAGAGTTAAAAGGCGTATCATGGGGCACAGTGGCATTTAGAGTTAAAAGGCATATATATATATCATCGGCACGGTGGCATTTCTGGGGCAGATGTGCATAACTGGGGGGCAGGTTAAAAAAGGAAATAAAAACTAAATATTTTTCTCAATCATAGCTTTTATTAACAAACAATTGTTCACATCGTTTACATGAATTAACATTTACTGGTAAAACTTTTTTCCTATAAGGTCGTCTTATAGTCAGGCTTTTTCTTTTTTTCATAAGATAATATTCAGATTTTTGGGGGTCGTCTTATAATCAGGGTTATCTTATAATCAAGCAAATACGGTAGTTATATAATATGTATTTATAAATTACTGCATTTTTTGTACATCTATCAAGTTCAGACTGCGAAAGCTCAACATTACATTGCTGAGAATCGTGACGACAAAGAAACACCAAAGCTATTGTCAGTTTTGCCTCAAAGGACTAAACAAAACCTTTTTTTATCACAAGGTGACAAAATGGTTATTACAGTTAAACTGAACATTCCCCAGGTGAGATGAGGAACATATTTTTACTGTCTATCCGTAGAGTTTTGTTGTTCACGCTTATCATCAGTGCTGCCTGTCCAGAGACACTTTAGATAATGTGGCTTAATATAGTATATACCTTATATGGACAAAAATATTGGGACACCTGACCATTACACCAACAGGAACTTTGATGACATTGCATAAACATGAATATGTAGTCAGTTCCCCCTCTTTTGCAGCTAGAACAGCTTCCACTCTTCTGGGGAGGCTTTCCACAAGATTTAGGAGTGTTTCTGTGGGGATTTTTGCCCCTTTATCCAGCAGAGGATTTCTGAGGTCAGGGACTGATGTTGGGCGAGAAGACCTGGCACACAACCTTCCACTCCAGTTTATCCCAAACTGTTCTCACAAACTTGGAGGCAAAGCTAAAGGGGACATACAAAGACATTTTAGACAATGCTACTACTTATACATTATAAGCAAATGAAATGCTGATGGGTATAAATTCAGGAAGAATCACAATGAAACAAAACAAATGAACAATATGCACTATTGTCATCTCTATATAAGAATCCATGCTGCCCTCCCAGTAAAATCAAGAAACAAGGAAGGATACTTATGCTTACTCTTCCAATAATGAATTAATATGGCCAACCAAATGACAGGGCATATGCTCAGCTTGGCTGTGCATTTGATGCTGTTTTATGGATATGCGTATTACCCTAGTCCAGTGGTTTTTAACTGCGTCTGGTGCCGCAAACAGGCCATTAATTCTGCGTCCTCGCATTGTAAACAAGCAATGTGATACATTTTTAAATAAGATGGTTGCATTGCATGCTGGGATATCCAAAAACGAAGCCACCACTGCTTACGTCACATGGTTTTCCTGTTGAGCTGACCTTTACTATCTCATGTGATGCTTGTAACTTTGACCTTCTGAATTGTTACTAAAATCTGAATCCTATAACTATGACCCCCCCCACATCAGGAACTATGACAATGCTGAATGGGTGATGTTTGAATAGTCTATGTAGTGGCTCATTTTAGAACTATGGGACATCAGCCATGACATCATTCATTGAGTGTGAGGGATTCTCTGCAGTAGGTGCATAGGCATGTCTGTCTGTAACAGCTACAAGCCTGCTAGATGAACTGCTGTGAGAACAATTCTGTCCATTCATAAAATTGGTCATATTTCGTCTGCTAGAATAAATAGTAAGCAAGACTACAGAAAGATTTATATAGACTTTATACCCCCACCCCCCAAAAAAAACAACTAAGGATGGTTCGTGTGCGACTCAGGGAGAAAAACACAAAAAAAACCCTAGGTGGAATTTGTTCTGAATTTTCAACATTTGGAGAGTGTTGTGTAGGGTTGCAGCTCTATAACCGATAAGGAAGGGAAGTATTATTTTCATTTTTAATTATTTTCACCTTAACACAGGCACTGGTATTCACAAATCTTTGGAAAATTACAGAGCCCCTAGGCAGCATCTTATGAGTTCCTTGGTGGACACAACAGGTAAGTGACCTTAATTATGGAGACTTGGTTGTAGTATGTTGAAGACACTCTTGTATTATTATAAAATCTCTATAGAATGTTATGAGGAGATTATATTGTCAAGAAATTAAATATTTATTATACTATAAGACACCTTTACCAATGAGCTTCAATTAAAAATCAAAATAAAAGCGTAAACTAAAAAAGGATAAAAAAAAGAACTAAAATAAATAACAGTTGATAATAGGATAAAGTCTATAGCAGGAGAAAATATATAAAAGCTGTTCCAGAACTAAATAGCAAAGTGACATAATATGCTATGACAATATTGTCAGTTTGAGTATGAGCCATGATGCTGAGAAGGAATGCTGAGATTAGTTAGTAGAAGGGGAAAAAAAACACCCGGGTAAAGCTCCAAGCAAAAATCTCTGTCAATGAAATTGTCATCCTGTTCAGCTGCCACATTGTGATTCAATGTGATTGCTTTTAGCCTTCTGCAGTATAGGAGTTAAAGAACCAGATCCCTGATGTCACATGTAGGTATATATATATATATATATATATTTATTGGAAGCCCTAGTCGTGTAACTAGACAATAAACTTTCCGCTCATCCACAGGTAATATTATATACATGCTGAAAAATATTAAGATTAATACCAATTCTGCAATATCTCAAAGGCTGCCAAAAACAGCAATAAAAATACTTTAGCTGTGGAACCTTTTGGTGCTTGGTGCCATTCCTTGTGAAATGCAGTTCCATATATTTTAAAATTGATTTCAGCCATCGTAAACGCAATAGACTTGATATATATGCATGAACCATGATCAGCTTGGCATCTTGTTTTGGCCCAGTCATTGCTAACCTAGGACCTGCGATATTTTGTAATATTCTTTTTCCATTATCCAACTATATTTTATGATCTTACTATCCATGATTCTCCGCTGATTTTATCCGTTTTATTTTAACTTTCATCAAAGCGTCTTCCATTAGTATATATAGCAAAATAAGACTTCCTAATGTCCACTGTCACTTTACCTGCTCAGCTAGCTAATTCCCATTGACATATACATAGTTCTCGTGCTGCTTCGAGAAAGAGTAAACGACAGCCTATCTTGGAGATCAGTAATAAAATGCAACTAATGTTAAAAGAATGCAAGTTGTTTTTCATTACTCGAGATTGTTGGCTGTCATGTGTTCAGTAATGGTGTTTTTAGATTGATGTAACCTGCAGTTTTGTGCTAAACTGATGCCACTACCTTAGAATATATTAAAGTAATTGAAATAAATATATAACCAATATATAACAGTGGATGATATTATAGAACACATCACACGTTATCTGTCAATGGAGCTAACTTCTATCTCTCTATACAGCTAGCACATACATATCTGTAGAAAGTACTAAAAGCTACAAGGTCAGACTATACTGCCATGTAACAATGTGGATGTACAGTATAATAGATACATAATATTGAATGCTGATAAAATTATATTGCCCATTGTGTCTTTGAATAATAGGTCAATTGACTAGTCTGGATTCAGCAACACACTTGAATAATAGGACCCTTCCATCTTACGGACGATGTTGGTACATGCATTGTAAAAATGTTGCATACACAAAGCACTTTATTAGCACTACAAATGCGCACCATCTGGTGTTTCAACTAACGCCATGAATGTAGTATGTTTTAATAACAATTAAAAGGAAATCTGATTTTAGAACTATGTCAACAAATGATTTTTCTATTTCATGGGCATTTATGAGGTTTTGTAATAATAAAGCATAGCGTTTTCCTTACACATGAAATAAAATGATAGTCTGTATGGTATACATAATGCTCTAAAAGAGGAAAGCGCACCGAAAATCACTATCATATACTGATGATGTCACTGAACAACATAGGTATTGATCATGAATGTGTGAAAACTGAGCAAGTTAACACAATTTAAAGTAAAAGTGTTATGATCATATCATATAATCTAATTGCAACAATGGACCTAGTCCTAATAAAACAAAATTTTCCCCATAATTTCCCTGTAAGTAATGTATTAAAAACAAAATATTTTATGAAAAGCCCCTACCTTGCTTGGTAAATGTACTAGATACAAGAAGTTGCACAAAAAGCAGGTGACAGCAACTTATAGGTTAATGCTTTATTTCTGCTGAAGAAACATCATGTAGGGTTAAGATACTCATTTCCGCAAGCATAAGTCTTTTTTCCGCAAGTATAAGTCTTTTTGTACCTTTGCTGCGTCTGTTTTTGTGGAATACAACTCCCACATCCATAAGTTTTAATTTTATATACATACATATATATATGTACACACACGTGTTTTCTAACTTTATTTTATTTTGTACGTAGGGGGATTTGTTTTGTCACGAAATCTGTTTCTTGCATGAAAGCTGGGGTCACACAACTGTTCCTGCCTGCCCACAAGCGGATCCAACCAACAATTGATCACCTGCCAGCATGCAATAACTGTTACTTATTAAAAAACGTTGCCATAGTAACCATGTATTCCCACTCACAGGCAGGGATCAGACACTTTATTCTGTTTTATTGAGGTTCTGCTGGTAGGTCATGGAATTGTTCGGCAGCATTTTGCCTTCTTCAAATCGACCTCCTGCCTTTATGTGTAAACCAGGGCTTCTGTGTACAGCAGTAATAAAGAAGGTTGTTGATGAGCACAGTGCAGAAGGAGACTCAGAGTGCCACCATGTATGATATATGTAGTTGGCCCCCTGGGCCCAGGAGGCCAATCACATATTGAACATGTTGAGTGTTAAAGCTCATAAAATGTATTTTATTTCACTGGATACAATTTTCACCATCACAAGACCAGTTGACATTATATATACACAAATAATCAGGGGTCCAAGTCTACTGAGCTATTTAGGGTAGTGCTCTTTATACGCACTATTTACACAACCATAGTGAGTACAGACACTGACAGAAAAATTTCCTTCTTACCATTTTTGCAGTGCAGATTGTGAATAGAGCACTGGGCGAACGTTTAAAATCTTTCTCCCCTCATGGCAACTCTACAGGATGTAGGCAGAAAGATAGCTCATTCATGTTTATTGGTGTTTGGATACAATTTAGAGCATCGGCAGTTTTAGGATTTGTCCTTGTGAGAACTCTGCATTTTGCTGCTGTATTCTCGTCACAGGTAAAAAGCAAAAAAAATTGATTAAATAGTCTAATGTTGATGGAAAGGTAATAGGTGTTAACACGGAAACTATGTTTGAGTGAGCATAAAACAAATATATAGAGTTCTCACGTTTGATGGAAATACTAAGGGACAGAAATCAGATTGATTCGCTGCCTATTACAGATTTTTCTGGATTAGGAAAAAAAGCCTTCAACTCCTTCAGTGCACCCTGAAAAGTGGAGTTGGTGTTTTAACTCTATGCATGTATTCAACGTTATAATAAAAATGTTTGTAATGTGACAGTGACTATTGTAAATAGTGCATAGGGGTTATAAACTTAAGGTTTCAAGGAGATAGCCCAGGAGGCAAATGCTGTTTAGTCCTAGTTACCTATTAGGATGCAAGCAACAACATGTAATAAAAAGGGTTTTTTTTTAGCATTGGCCTAAAGCCTCCAAATGGCTCCTTTTGCCCCCTTCCCTGCTATAAAATATTGTCATTTTAAAGTATGACATAAAGTGCTTTTCCACCTTTGTAGACACTAAATATATAATAAAGTCTCCCCTCCGACAGCAACATATTTTCACAATGGATTAAGTTTTTGGAATTATGACTTCACAGGCATATATGTGTCAGGAACCGGGCAAGCAGGTAGGAGCCCAGTATGCCTCATAGCTGAGGGATGATACAGACAGGCACGAAGGAAGCGCACTGGAAGGGCTGAAAGCAGAAAGTCCACTGGAAGGGCTGAAGGCAGGAACAATACAGGGTCAGGTACTGGGCCAGGGTAAAGCGGTCCTCACACGTTACCAGGACAGGTTACACACAAGATCTGACATAAATAGGACAGGACACAAGACAGGACAACAGAGTACAGGTCTGGAAAGACCGCACAGAACCAAACAGGACTAGCCTAGGACTATAAGATAACAATTGGAGATTCCGTCACAATATATGGCCATAGTATGCTTAGCCCACCACTACGCCAAAGTACTCCATTGTACGGTGGGTCCTAACGCTAAACCCTGCCTACAGAACTAATTATTGAATCTAAACACAGAGACATACCTGTAGACTGCAGACTGACACAAGCATAATGGGTGGGACACACCTTATAACAGAGCTGAAGTAAAGAGCAGAACTGGAATCAAGGAATCAGAAGCACAGAACAGAGCACAAGGAAATCCAGGAATATATTGTATCAAAACAAGGAAACTGTAGCAAGACAGGGGAAACCAGAGATCTGCAGCTCCGCAGCCTGAATGGGGCATGACAATATGGATATATAACAACTTCAAAAGTGTGCATTAAACATTAATAAAGAAGCACTTGACTTCACAAGATGAGTGTTGTTTGAGAATATGCTTTTCAACGTGCCCATCATTTGCATGTAACTGAACAATAAGGTCAGTGATACTGAGAAATCCCATGTGTACAGTTAAGCTATGTTCATCTCTTTAGATAGAGGCAAGATGTTTCTGTCACTTAACATCTTATTGTAGTATAATAGAACTTTTTTCAGTTATGATTATTTATTTTTAATAACATATTTTTAGCAACAGTATGTTGACACTTCTTTAAAATATTTTAAAAAGTCAGTATACAGTATATTATCCTGGTGCATAAATCCTGGTGGTGTTATAATAAATTAGAATCTACATATACTGTATATATATATTTAAACATACCATAGTGATGGTTAAATGACTGATTTGTAGCATGTATATGTTTAAATGCACTGTGGTAATGGTTAAATTACTATTGCATTAGCTTCAATAATTTAAAACATGGACACAACGTCTGGCAAAATTTGCTTTAAAAATAGTGAACATCCTTCTTCCAAAAACCAATATATATTTATGTTTGTATCAGTTGAAACACACACTACGCAGGAGCTTTGGCGCCAGGATTTTAAAAGTCTGTAAGAGCGACTCTATTGGTCGGCAGCAGGGGGACTGTCTGCCATTAACCATTGAAGTGCAGGTGCACTTCATTGGTTGATGGCAGAGGAGGCCCCTGCCAGCGACCAATAGAGTTCCTCGTATGAACCTTTAAAATCCTGGCGCCAAAGCTGCTGCATAGTGCGTACTGCGTTAACCCTGTATTAACCCCTTCTACAAAAAACATCAAAAAATTAAGAAAAAAAAGCAACACGAAGAAATGTACATGAACATTCGTCCAAACCGAACACAGAAATGGGCAAATATTCGTGGAATACGAAGGGTTTTTCCCCAACGAAGACCAACACAAAGATGAACACAAATAGTTGGCCGCCGCCCAAGTCTGCTAATTAGCATTTTAGAGTTGAGTCATTTTTTTTACCATTATGAGCAAAATTATTCCTGTGTTTTGTTGAATGAAATGTAGGAACATGCTTAGAACCAGGAAGCAAGAGTCCCCATGGGAAACTCTGGGCATACATTAGATATCTACATACTGAATGAAACATTATATGTGAAAACATTGTGCGAACACTCATAGACAAAATTCCTTTCTGTAGAATCTAAGCCCACAACAAGATGAAAAATGTATATTTTTTCAGTCAACTACAAACTACCTGGGAAGACAAGCATTTTGATTGTTAATTAGAAACCAACAGAATTGTAAGAGCTTGCAAGACATGCAATACTTTGCTCTTACATAAAAAACTGATCATGTCATTCTACTCAGCTCCTCTCCATCCCACACATATAGCAATTATTTCTCATTTTCCAGTGACAAACAGCTCCAAAGTGAAGCGTTCATGCTGTGAGTTCTTGCTTCATAAAAAAACCCAACATGAAAACCATATAACATTTAAACTATCAATTTAGTTAACAGTTTTTTTGCCTGTTCATTTCTACCTCTTTAAAAATGCATTTTGGGAGGCAAGTATTTACTCCAGGCAGCCAATTGCACTGTGTGGTAGCTGCATGTGTTCAGGCTGGTGGCCACGCTTGAGAAGTACTGTTTTAATCAACTGTGTTGTACAACAGAAATACAACATAATTCTATGGATTCAAGTGTTCTCCATAATTTAGAGGTAAGAGAAACGTTAATAAAAATATAAATATAAAAATGTTTTTTTATATATATATATATTGTATGCATAGCAGTAATTGCTTGCCAGATATTGTCCATATGCAAACAGTTCACTGGACTGAATATATAATGACAGCAACCTCAGTCATTAAAACCATAAGATGCATGCAGAATTGCGCTGCATGCAGTTTTACTATGTTAAGTACTTTATGATTATGTTTCCACATATGCTAATTACATAACCAAATTAGCAAATCTACCATTAAATATCTACTGTAATATCTCTGTTTTTCTGTGCACATCTTTATTGCATATTGCTTGCATAGCATCACTGAACTGAAAGTATTTTCACCTCTTCATTTAAAATTGCCAGTATTACAGACATCAGAATCATAGAGTTTATTCAAATCATTGTCATACCTAGCTGCTGGATGTTATAAAGGAAACTCATTTTGACACTATAGTTAATAAGCTATTTCTGTACAATAGAGCTTTGTTAGCGGCTGTGGCTGATGTCTGTCAGTTTGTTTAAGCTGGAACATATGTGCATGTACGTTCATATCTAATTAATAATTAATGCAATATTCTTTTATACCAGCGTATAACGCTATGTGAGTTAACCGTTACATTCTCTGCAAGTGTTTATATTTTACCATCATAACATTTATTAAGTATTATCAAAGCATAATTGATTAAGTTCTTCATATTGCAGCAGATTATGGAAGGTTCCAACTAGTTGTGCCAAATGCACTTGCTCCATCTTCTTCGAGCTGCAAAACAAGTGGTTCTGATGATGAGAATTTATTGATACTGAAGAACATATTATTCTAGACAGATGGTTCGTGTTAATCACCCTCCGAGAAACTGTAGAGTAAAATGTTGGTGTTATACTATGTTATACCTATTTACTAGCTTCAAAATTAGGCTCCACAAAATCACCCCCTTTTGTCATAAGAGATCTTGGGGCATCAATAGGCATCACACTACTAAAGCAACCAGTGGCATATTTATGTTAGGTGCTGCCCTAAGCCTAACCCAGGACAGCATTGCCAGCTACCCCTTCTGCACGCCCGTCCTTACTACCGAGCACCAGGATATGACATCACCTTTTATGGGCGATTGCGGAGGGAGGCTATAAGGCGTTCAACACAACCCTCCACCCTGCTAGACTTGGCACCCTAAGCCAAGAATATCTCACTAAAAGTAACTATAAGGAAAAGATAGGGGTGGCCTCTGGAATACAGTACTATCATTATTTTATGACTGTGTTTTGCTATAAATAAAAGATGGACGATATAATAATCTGCATTCATATATTTTAAATCCCTTTTCTTGAAAATAATAAATATGTCATTCAGACATATAACACCGGATTGTACGAGAATCTCATTGTTTCATATTTGTATTTTCAATTAAGTAGGGGGAGTGTTGAAAACTTATAGTGTAGCAAATCTAATTTCTCGTCATCTAAAATGCATTTAAATTGTAAACCGCTAATGCAGTACATTTTAGTTGTCATTTCCTTAATTAACTTGATTTTCCCTAACAATATATAATACATTTAGCATATCCACTTTAGAATCTTCACGGCTTCTTAGAGTAGCATATTAACACTATTTGCTTTAGGCTATACATGTGTTACGTTTACATCCTTTATTGCTGTGTCAGATATATTATCATGTGTAGGAAGTTTAATGGCAAGTCTGTAAGACAGATATACAGTAAGATGCAATTAAACATTTCTGTTCAGGAATAAGGTCCTTTAGTGGCTGCCTAGAATTATTCAGATAGTCCTCAAATTATAAATGAGTATGAAATTAGTATAAAAGAATGTGTTTCTGTGAACAAAACGTGTGTGCAGAAGATGGAAGGTGGGATCAGAAAGGAACAGTGTATTACAAAAAGGGCAATGGCTTGCTTTTAGTTAGCCTGGGGTGGCAAGTCTTTTGGCAGCAGCTTTTCTGCCACAAAACCAGGGACAGATTGCCCTCCTAATACTCAGTGACCCTATTATAAGGACGATCTCTGATCTCCCCAACCAGTACAGCACGGCCTCCATAGAATGCTGTATCCAGCACTGTGTATCCTTACGAGGTGAAGCACCAGGTTATATCCAAGCTCTCAGGAGCAATAATAGTGGCCACAGACAGGAGACTGGAGAAGTTTTGTTAGGTAAGGACTAGGGAATCAACCAACTTACATAGGTCTGTGATAATTAGATTTTTACATGTAATATTTGTAATACAATTGGGGGAGGAGGACCTGGGGTTAAACACCTTCTAAAGTGCTTCCTAAATAGCCGCTATAGCTATTTTAACATTTATATAGATCCTGAAATGGCCCACATGTTTACCTTGTTATCATTTGTAGCTCAATTTATAGCTTTTTTGTGTCACATTAAAGGCTGTCATTAAATGAATAAAACCACCTAATGAAAGCTTAAAAGGCAGCACACTTTCAGCCTACATACTATATGCATGATCACATTCTTTGTTCACCAGTGTTAGAAAGGCTGTTTATCAAGAGATTCCCTGGGGAGCTTGTCATGCACACTCATCGCCATCAGTAGTCATCTGACTCTTCTCATGCATTGTCAAATGACAAGCAATGTTTGCGTTACATCAAGTAGTATGCATTACAGTTACAGAGATGTTGAAGATGTATTTGGTATACACTGTTTGAGGCAGGAACCTTTACTGCCTTTGCTTGTTACTGCTGTCTCCCTCTTTCTTATTTCTTAAATCCTATCTTTCTTTTTTCTCCAGTTTCATCTTATTCTTCTTTTCCCTTGCTTCATCTTTTCTCTCCCTTTTTTCTCTATTTCTCTATGCTCACTCACTGTTCTCTAGCTTAATTTATTCTCCCTTCCCTGTACGCAATGCTATCAAACAGCCTCTCTCATGTATATAGCACTATCCAACAGACCCACTCACAACACCTTCTGGCAACCTCATCCTTTTCTCACACACTCACACTAGCAGGTTCCTTCTCGTCGATACTGGCAAGTACACAACATGCATGTTCCCTGCACACATCACGAGGCAGTCCCTCTTGTACACACATTGTGTCTACATCCTGTACACACAACACCGACCTGGTATCCATTCTCTTGGTTTGCACACAACATCATGCAGCAGCACCCTTCCTCCCCACACATAGAGCCTTGGTGTGAATCCTCACAGACATATATGGAAGAGCAATGTTTTTTAGTGTATACTACTAGGCTCATCTCTGATAAGGTAAAATAGTTTATAACCCTTAAACCAAACATTCCAAGACAGATCGATTGTCTTGAGTCTAAGCAAGGTATCAGTCAGGACCCAAGACTCCACTGTGACTGATTAACAAAAAGTAAAGCCATAATTAGTTATATCTACATATTTCATACTAAACACTGCATATGTGACAAGTAGACTGCAGTAAAAGACATCATGGGAGTTTTTTTATGCCTTATTCTTTTTTATCTAAAAAAAAAACTTAAACCCCCTAGCCACTAGTTAAAATGTGAAAAATATTATAGAAGTAACTCAAGTAACTAATTATATTAGTATACCTTTATAATGTTTTTTGTGCTACTGTTGTTGTATAAGGTAAATGGAAATTAACAAAATAGATAAAGATTAACCTGATCTGTATTTAAAAATCTCACAAATCCTGAATTTTCTATGTTAAAGGATTCACCATTATCTTGTTACATATTCATTATTTGGTAGGTAACTTGCTAGTAAAAGAAATTGTGAGTTATTTATTTCTAGTATTAAGAGCTAGTACCTATTAGTTTTCAAATTCCTGATAATGGGGGAACTACTCAGACTTTTACATCCTTTTGTTGATGCCCTATGGCTTGCATAAATAGTATCTTTCATAATTTATTCCTATCTTTCACATGATTACTTATCTACCCATGACCCTCTGGTATTTGATACGTTAATTCTCTCGACCTGGAAGAATCTTGAAGATTGGGACACAGTACCATGTGACACAGTGTGCAATGCTGCAAATGAGATCGTATATCCTTAAACAAGTCATGTTTTGGTGCAAAAATAGCAAAATGCAGATGTATTTACAACAATTTTTGTGGCTTCATGTATGCTAAATTAGACATTTGGTCAGCTTAGGCAAGTACTGCCATACTAGGAAAGGTGACATTTAACTGATCTAAATGAGATACACTGTCTTTAATAACACTTAGGAACTTAGGAATCCCCATGGAGAGCTTTAAGCAACTTTTCTGCTCTTCTGCAGATTAAAAACCTACTTAGCACACATTGCTAGGGACCCTACTGGCAATATAAGTATGTCAAATAAAAAAGAAGAACATTCCCACAGGGGCAAAAATGCATTGTATTGATAAATTGTATTCCCTAGCTGAAACATGCTTATCATCCACATATTTCTGCAGTGTCACGGATTTTATTACAACTAGTTATCTAGAGACATGCTTAACAATTGTCCATTTATGGCACCTGGATCTTGACTCAACTGATGTCCTTGTTTTTTAAGAGCTCGGAATGTTTGCTGGGTATGAGGATATCACAGTGTTCTACCGCCCTAAAATGTGCACATAGCCATCAAAAAATGTATTTACAAATTAAATTGTGTAAATAAAATCCATATTTTGTACAATATTATATATATATATATATTAATATTACATTATCTTAAATGTTAAATGCTCCATATGCACGCAGTTACTGCAGATTTGATGGGAATCTCCTGTTCCACCATATCCCAAAGGACATGATCAGCAACAATACTCAGGTGGGCTGTTGCATTTAAGTGATGCTCAATTGGCACTAAGGTGCTCAAAGTGTACCAAGAAAATGTCCCCCACACCATTACACCACTACCACCAGCTTAAACCCTTGATACAAGGCTGGAAGGATACATGCTGTCATGTTGTTTATGCCAAGGTCTGACCCTGCCATCTAAATGCCACAGCTGGAAGCGAGACTCATCAGACAAGGTAACGTACTTCCAGTCTTCCATTGTCCAATTTTGGTGAGCCTGTGCGAATTGTTGCCTCAGTTTCTTGTTCTTGGCTGACAGGAGTGGCACCCGGTGTGGTCTTCTGCTGCCTGTAGCCGATCTGCTTCAAGGTTCGAACATGCTGTGCGTTCAGAGATGTATTCTTTCTGCATACCTTGGTTGTAAGAAGTGGTTATTTGAGTTACTGTTGCCTTTCTGTCATCTCGAACCAGTCTGCCCATTCTCCTCTGACCTCTGACATCAACAAGGCATTTTTGTTCACACAGCTGCTGCTTACTGGATATATAATTTAAAGTTCTTTCAAGAGTTGGCCAAAATAATATCTTTTTTTTCATAATATACCCGTTAACATAATATATTCCGTTTTTACACAGAAGTCAAGCTGGATTTCATTGAATAATTTTCATTCATTTTGCAGCACATATTTGAATAGGGTTTACATTTTTCTTAAAAAAATAATAATCACATAGCAATGGCAGCCCAAATATTACTCACTCAAGAAATGACTGCCTTTCACGTCAATGGGAGCAGGGTTAATTCCTGTTATATTGCTCAAAGTATGTTATATCAAAATATACTGTGACAGAGCCATTGTTGCCATTTAATCATCATTATATTATTTTAGTTATGATAACAATAGTGAGTATTTTGTTCTTTGGTGTATGTATAGTGGGCACCAACTGGAAGCATATGGAACATAGAGGCAAGTAGCCATTGCCTACAAGAGCTAATAGTCTAAATATGTGGATGGACAGATGATAGAATCAACATTTCTTTTATCAGAATTTGTAATCCACAAATGTTTTGATGATAAGGACTGCATCAACAACGTAAAAAAAAATCACACAAAATATGTAATATCAATAATTACATACTGAATATCAGGAAAAAATTGCTATATATTAAAAACAGTGAAAGTGTAAGGATTGGTGCTTTGTGAAGAAATTCTCTGAATTTTCGGCTTGTAGTATGTTTGTAGAGAGAAGTCTTAGCGCTGAGAACCAGAGATACCGTTGCTGTAAGCTTCTGCTACTGACTGGAAAATAAATGTAAATACGAAAACGTTTATATCAGTCACATTGTTGAAATCCATTGCAACTTCCTATGAATAATAAAAAAAAGTAATCATTTTATTTCATATTCGAGAAAATGCAGAGATGCTTCAGGCAGGCAAAAACAAAAAAGGAACTTGTGGATTGTCGACATCGAACTAAAATTTCAATATGAAAGAACTAAGCCGCAGCTTGTAAAATAGGACCAACAATTGTAGCAAATTTTGTTGTGTATCCATAAGATACCATCTATGGCCAATGGCTGGCAAATAAATAAAGCAAAGATAACAGACCAAAGACAGTCATACCCATACTGTATGCTGAAGTAGCAAATGCACCATAAAGGCAACAAGTAACAATCTGTAGGATTATGACAGACGCTCCTTGTGAATACTGTAAACCTTTAAAACAAAAAGACAATAATGAAAACACCAAAAAATAGATTCATAATTATTTCCACGTTTTCCACTCTTCTGTCTTTCTTATCAGTGATCCTTTATCTTGTCTTCTGTAAAATTCTTCCATGGGGTTGCCTGGCAACCTTAGCTGTGCTTAACAATAAGAGGGTAGACTGATAGTTATCTAAGCCTGTTCTAACCTTAGCTACAGCTCAGCAAATAAAGGAACAACAGAGCGCCACCAAGTGGACTAAATAAACAGTGCAGTCATTTACATATTTACAGATACAAACATCATCTGCCACCTTTACCTCCATCTTTGGATTAATAATTGCACTCTGTTTACATCACTTAATAACTCAAAGAGATCATTTAAAGGATTTTTCAGGAACACAGTGTGCTGTGTTCTTATTACCTGTGTTCTGTGGTCCGTAATTTGTAAACTAATAATATTCCTGGTCAATTTTTAATATTCCTGTCATTTTTCATTTAATATCTCTCTTTTATTTAATTAAGAAAAATTAATTAAAACATAATGAAAATAGAAACAAGTCTGCAATAGTGACAACAATGTATACTTCAGGGGGTTGAATCCACGGCATTAAAAATGATTTTCTAAAGATTACCATTTTTAAACATAGCTGGGCACTATATTGTGTACTTTAACATCATATTGTGCATAGAGTCAAGTTGTGTTGATTATTGTTGGGGACTCAGGTCTTTATGTTGCTTTTAGTTCTCATCAATGTATCCCTCATGGCACGTTGTTTAGACCAACTTATAGACTTAACAAGGTATGTTCAGGGGAGAGCTGGCATAAAAAGGCCAAGTCCAGCCAAGTAGCCCTTCATTACATTTCGCTGATAGTATGCCAATAGGAGCTACCGGGAGCCCAAATTCAGAACAACCACTAACCCCATTGCCAGCCTTCCCAGAATGTTAAAGCATGGATATATAGCTGTTAAAAAGAATTAATAATGTAATAATAATGTAGAAAGTGAAATGATACAGAAGTATATAAGTTGGCAACCGCTCTTTTTAAAACACCTAGACATGGTATAAAACACCAAGACAATAAGGCAAACTGAATAAATAAAAATAAATAAAATAATAATAAAATAAAACATGAAGCTCATGGGTTTGCATGACTGTAGTGATTTTGAGCAAAATCATCTGTAACAATTGAAATGGTCTCAGTACATAGGACACATTATTTTTTATATTTCCAACATAATACAATGAGGTATACCTGTTTATTGTGAATATAAATAATGCAGAGCCATCTAAAACAAAACACACCAATCTAATAAGATAAGCATAACCCCACAAGATCCGGTGTCTAGACAATTAATATAGATGTCACACAGCTGGGTGAAAATGGGCTGATTTGTGTTATTTTATTAGGTTTTATGTGTGGTGTTTTGGTTGCAATATATGTGCAGAGGCAGGGGTGAGGGTGTCCTACACAGTAAAAGCATTATTATATTCTCACTTCTCTTACTATATAATCTGAACAAGAGCATAAATATATATGCCTCTCATATGACTGCGACCCCGTAACATGACCCACTCCTGTGATATAGAGGTTTGTATGTGAGTCTTTATTGAAAAGATCCACATAATGTGCATCTAGCTTTATATGGACAGTTACCATAACAACAAAGCATCCATTAGACAGAAATGTTGCTCTGGATTTAATTGCTAAATTTATCACATAAAATGCTTTTCTACAAATAAAGGACATTGTTCATCACAACCACAACAGCAGTTATTCTGCTATAGATTTTATTTATTTATTTATTTACGTAGAACAATTTATATATCCTTACTATAATTTCTGCAGTGTTTTAGGTGAACCTACCACTATTGTTATTTCAGAAAAAAAAGAGAGAAGGCTAATCGAAAATTTTAATATTCCAGCTGTAATTTAACTGAACAAGGTCTTCCCATAAACAAATCAGGCTAATGATCTAACAAACATAATTCTTCAGGATAAAAAGAATACAAATGCTGGTCTGAAGGCATTCACGCTCATCATCTGCATCGGAAGAATAAACTATCCTTTGTAAAAATCGAGGTAGCCTGTTTTTTCTCGATATATTTTCAGACTATGTATCTAAAGTATGCATAATACATACATAGTACATACATAGTACATTCATAATAAGGGCCAGTGCTTCATATTATTGAGCATTAAGGAGTGTCATCGTGAATGGAGTGTGCACTATATGTATGGGATGGGGCAGCAAGATGCTTTGCCTAGGGCCCAGTGGATTGTAAATCTGTCTTTAATCTTGGATTCAAATGAATGCAATTTTGCAGCAATGTGCGCCATCTTTTGTACTTGTTTTGAGGTATAGTACCAAATAAGTCAGCATCTATCAAACTCCATTCACCTTAACTGTCCTTGGGACATACCTGTGCTCATGAACAGACACATGTTTCAGTGGTTTCTCGTGATGAATGGAAGCAAGCCTTGGTCACACTGTTTTCTTGGATAATCCATAATTCCTTCAATGGAAGGGATTACCTTTATAGACTACAAGTCAAACCAGGAAGAATTACATTTTAGGTAAAGAAATATTACATGCAGAAGATATGTTTTGAAAGCCAGTCCTCTGTGTCCTCACCAATAATCGTGTTTTAAGGATCTCATTACAGACCTGAAATGTATCTTGCCTCTAGCAAGTGTACTGCTTTTTATATGACTTAAAAGATTAAGTATATTCTATAACATTGTAGATCCTTGTACTTCTTCCATTTGCACTCATTATATTACTGTTTTTTAAAAAAGTACCAGTTTTAGATGTACTTTGTTTAATTTACATTTATAAGTATTCAGGGAGTTTGGTGTAGTAGTAAAAATGTTCACATAAAGTATAAAACTTTTTTTCACACTGATAATAAACAGATAAGAACACCAAATGTACGAGGTTGCAATTAAATGAACCCTATTTTTCACATAGATATAAAATGTACACTAAAATTAGAATAATTCCTACCAAATGTGAACTTGTAAATGCCAAAACCATGTGATTATAATTAAAAGATGAAAAATGAGTAAATAAAACACACATAGCACACTGTGAACCAGTTATCAGTTAAAAAGATAAAACTACACATATCGGTCCTGCCTCTATATGGGGAATATTACCAATGGTTGCCTCTTTCAAAGGTAATTGAACATTTTATGGTTGGCAGAAGCACAATGTCATGGTCAGGCTTCAAACTCCACTGGGGATCAAAAGGGAATTAGAGGAACATAATAGCTTAATATGAAGTACTATTAAGTTGAGGACCCAGTGAAAAATGGATCACCTTCTGAACTGTACAGTACCATGAACAACAAAGCAAGCCTGTGGACCAACATTCACCAAGAAGAGGAATGAACTATTCTATTAAAGAACATGACACGGAGCTCATATATCTTATAGATATAGGAACCACCTTATATACTGCTAAGCATGCGACTAGTATGCCCAGTGTATCAGTTCCAATTATTTGAAATTGTTTTTGTATTTTTACATAATATGTCCTTCTTTGTATTCCTTTGTGAACTTGCAGTTGGCATAATTAACACATATTTAGGTGTTTAAAATGTGTTAAATATTAGAATTTTATACAATTGTTAATATGTCCAATACTGCTTTGCATGCTTCTAATCTGGTCTAAACTCAAATAATTACTGATTCCTATTTCATTTACAAAATAACAGTGTCTCATAAAGCTGTATGGTGAGTATTATTATGCTAACCCCGTGTGTGTCAGACAGGCCTGTCCTCTAGTAATGTTTGTATTAACTCGGAGAAGTTAGGGAGAAGATGAGATGAGGAACCCTTAACTGTCAACTTAAATTTAAAACGTATTATTACCTTCAAGAAACATCTATAAAGGGAAGGGATAGCAAGGTAGGTGGAGGTCGCAGCTGCACCACAAGGTGCTATAAATGGAATATTAAGGAAGTCACTACTAGAAGCCACAACATATAGCTAATGGGTTGTCTATAATAACGAGGGTTTTCTATGCAGTTTATTGTTGTCTAATGTGTTGAGCAGGACAGCTAATATAAAATAAATATTTTGCCTTAAAATGCTTATTTCTGTTTCTTGTCGTTTGGGCTGTACTGATAGATGTCAGCTCTCCGCTTTAGGCGTACACTCATACAGCCATTAGAATACAAGTATGAAGAAGACAGTACTGTGGTTATGCATATACATTATATACGAGACGTGCAAGTGCAGTGGATCACATAAGGGCTCTTAAGAGAAAATGAGTCTTGACAAAAGATATTGTTCAAAATCTTACAAATGGCTGAACTTTCCCGAACACTAGCAATGAAATAAAAATGTGAATGTTAATGAACACATTTGCAATTAGTTCAAAGCTATTTTACAGTGTTTTGATCACTGCAACCAAAATGTTTCAAGTCAATATATTTTGTTACTTATACTTGTTTTGACATATAAAAAAAAACATACAAGCAAACTGTTCAGCAATAATGTCTGTATGGAATCAGCTGATTGTAAGGTCATGTGTATTTATTTCAGAACTCAGGCAAATTAAAGAGTTCAGTTAGTATATGGTTTATGAAATGAATTCATTTCTTGTGTAAATATAAATTATTCTAGTCTACAGCTAAGAGTCATTGGAGATATTCACAGATATAGCCATATACCTGATTATTCAAAAGCTCCCTTTATTCAAAGGGACACCTCAGCCTTCATATACACTTTTAGGATGTAAGTGGGTAAGTATATAAAATTAACAAAATATGCCCTCCTGACGATACGGTTGCTAGCTTGTTTCAAGAGGAAAGTGTATTTTTTTCTTTATTTTGTACGTATTGTATCTTTTGGGTACCAAGAGGGCAGACTTACATTGACCTTCATTCTGACACTCAAGGAGAATGTTAGATGGACCTCTTTTGTTTTATACATGTCATCCTATTGGGTCAGAGGTGGATGAAAGACTTTCTTGTACCCTATTTCTTCTAACCTGACTTTTTACCCAACTACCAGATCAAAGGCACTTAAGGTTCCAGGTGGGTCATCAATAAGTCCCATGGCCATTTTTTCTAAATCTGTTCTATGAGAACAGAATTTTTCAAATGTCGCTGAGACTGATCTATTTTACTGAAATGCAAATGTTTTAGGTGTTATTCCAGGTTATCAAAATCCATGGATATCTGCAACAGTGACATTGGAGAGTTCTAAAATATATACATTCTAAATATAGCCAGACAAAAATGAATTACATTTACAATGATTGTTAATAGTTAAATGATCAGCTCAATTTCAGACTGTTATCAGGATAAAAGCTAATTGCTTCATTTGTGGAAAGACAAGAAATAAGCTCAAAATAACTATTATTTACTCTGTATGGTGTAATGAAATCCTCATTACAGAATCATCACAATTATGTACCAAGTGCAAGAAAAACAAAAACCGAAACCCAGCCAAAAAGAGCAAATTACCAACATTTATTCAAATCATTGTAACAATTGAATTTATTGTTTAGCACTGTGTATATATGGTTTTTTTCCTATAATTCGTGTTGTGATATCTGCACACCTCAATCTGTCCACTGGCTAAGTGTATTTAACCAGTCACGAAAATCATTATTGCACAGTTTACATGGTAAAGCCAGATGACCACAGTTGCCCAATTAATCTCTAATGAGCAAGGAATGCATAGGCTTATAGTATATATTTTACTAGAGATATAACATGAATCACCTCAGTAAGTTAAAATTGTCATATTTCTAGAAATTATTAAATTCAGTATGACGTTAAATCTTCTTGTTTATTACATTATGTTTGCCTTAGACGGTCTTTCCCAGTGGTGGTCTACAGACTGGCACTTTGTAGCCTTGATGTCCTGGTCTGCTGGTTCTTGTGATACATTTATTTCCTTGGTCATTCTAGTGAAGCCTTAAATTAATTGTACTATAATTGCTCTTATGTTGTCATGTCAGACAAAAAAACTGTTATATGAATGTAATAACCACTTCTACATAGTAAGAAATTGGATTTATCAAAACATGAAAGTAAAATTTGACAAAATGCAATGTGGTAACAAAAAAGCACATAATGTATAATCAGGATGCTAGAAAATAAGATTGTGTTTGTAAATGAATTGCCGTATTGAATTTTGTTTCTCAGCTTAGAGACAAAACATGTTGACATTTATTAGAAGCACAGTCTAATTTCATTATAGGTCAACAAATAAATTTGCTGACGGAATATTATTTGCAGTTGACAACAGACTTAAATTAGAATGAGTGTAAATATCTCTAGTCATAGCAGTCAGCATTATTAAACATCTATTATTTACATGCTGCATCATCATCAACAGTTTTGTGTGTTTACATTTTAAATATTTGATTTAAGTTAAGACTGCATGAGTATAATTTGCACAACACAGGATCCAGCTGTTTATTAAGGATTGCTTGTTTCTGTATATACATCTTATTAAAGTATGTGATATCATGATGCTATGACCATGTTCTAATTAACATAATAAGGTACACAGACCCCCAAAGTAGTCTTTTCTATGTGAGGCTACTATAACTGGCTTACAAACAATAAAGGGTTCACAATCATAAGTATTATTTTATTATTAATCATTTGATTTTTAGTGCCGTAGAAACTGCAGAGACAAAAGGTCTTTCCCCTTTGCAGTCTTTCTTTCGGCAGTCTGCTGGAAGGGCGCCTCAGATATGTCCCTCATCCACATCTCTTTGTCTGCTTCACAGCTAGTGAGCTACTGGTGTCACTGAGGGTGCTTTGGTATGATGTCATATCCATTCACCTCCAGTCATTGCTCTTACAGCAGATGAAGAGATGAAAGCTTCTGTGGTACCAGACATGCATATCTCACTGATGTCTTTTTACTTGACAAAACAAAATTGGAAGCTCAGCAAGAAAACCCACAATTTGAGTAGAACTGGTACTCCACCCCATGGCTTTGTTGCTGATGTGTTTCTCACTGCTATAACCCAAAATGTGTTACCGTTCCATTAATAAGGTGTGAAAATAAAATAAAAATAAACGAATAAACAAACAAACTTGAGTGCCCTAACTTCACTTGCTTGCTGTTACCATAGCTTTTTATATATGTTTCAAAAAATGATACTTGGGCTAAAAGTCAAACAAGCTTAAATTTAATGTAACCTACTATATAGACACACTATGTTTGACTTGCTGAAATATTCCACAACCCTGCACACACATATATAAACCCTGCACACATACACCAAATACACAGCTTACTTCCAGGGGTGTCCCTAGGGTTAGTGGCACCTAGGTGCAGTTACACTGTAACTAAAACATAAGCACATCCTAGCATGCAAACTCAAACTGATACCATGTACTTGCACATACACACACACTCTCTAACTCCTCTCCCTTGTACCACTAAGCATAGACAGACCCCTAACACTTTAACACCATATGTTAATACACACTAACACCATACACTAAAATATACAGCTTTCGACTTCAAATGCTAATACACCCACTCATGGTAACGCCACACTATATGTTTGCAGATATATTCATGATAACAACCTCCACACCATATACTCACACACGCACACTACACTAACACATACTCTACCATCATACATTAAACTCTTACTCTAACACCATACACATGATCTGGGAGGTTATCAAGACATTTTACATGAATCTGTTAAGATGAGCTATTTATCTAATAATGAATAATATTGTCTTATGTTTTTTCTAATTTCTAAACATATTTTATGCTGTTTCTATACACATTACCGCGACTTTCAGGGCCGTAGAGCATTGTGATACCCAGCAAACATTCTGAGCTCCTAGACTTTAAAATCCTTCCTAAGGATATGTATCATATCCTCTACGTATGGATCCTCAACATTCTTGAGCCAGTAGATATTATTGAGCATTTCCATTTAAGGGGCATAAGATATGAATAGCCCTACATTAGAAAATAACATTATTATGCAATTAAATGGTTATCATTAATCGATGACATTACACATAATATCTACAGTAAATTTCAAGACTGAGCTACGGTACACTATTCAACTAAACTTTACTCTAGAAATTTCGGTTCATTGTATTGTTTCATTTATACTTCAGAAATCACACATTACAAAGGTATGATAGCATATTTTGTATTTTTAGCAACTGTTTGCATACTAAATATGTTAGTATCAGCTGTATACAGCATATATTTTTAAAAAATTCCAACATTCCCCTGCTAACTATAATTAGGCTCCATTCCACAGCCCTGGGAACCCCTGAGCTCTCCGTTGTCTTTATGTTTAGTTAGCAAAACTACATTAGATTAGTGGGTCCCTCTAGGGTGCGGTGACATTACTGTCTCCTGAGTGACCAACGGGAGCTCCATGAACTAAAGCAGATGTCAAAACCCTAGAGCATACACTTAATAAGCTGCAGTATGCAGAGGTAAAGTGCTGTATAAGCAGGCTTCTTTCACGGTATTCAAGTATTATTTTCATACTTAAAAGATCTCAATAAAGAAATATCATTTTTTAGCATTAAAATCAATGTAGTTTATTATTATATTGTATGTAAGAACCTACAGGAAATACATTTTAGAAATACATGTTTAGAAAGACTATATTGGCATGAATGTAATGCATGATGGTCCCGCTAATTGTATTGATCATAGAACTGATGTAAAACTTATGGTGCCATCTTTACCAGAAATAATGTAAATCACCGTTTCCTAATGCATCCAAATGTCCTTTTATTAACACCAGTCTATATTAGGGCCATTACAATTATTTGTCATATCCATCCCTTTAGAGTGTTTCTACCCCCTCCCTCAATCAAATAAATATTTGTAAAAATTAAACATGAGTGTCACGACACAGCGTACAAAGGAGACTCCGTAGTCAGGTAGGACTGGCAGGAATGGTCCAGCGAGCCGAGGTCAGGATAACGGAGAGCAGGATACTCGAGGAACAAGCCGAGGTCAGGATACCGGAGATCAGGATAGTCGAGGAGCAAGCCGAGGTCAGGATACAAGAAGACAACGTGGTCAGGCAAGCCGAGGTCAAAAACAGGAATCAAACAGAAGAACGCTATCTGGGTGCTAGCACGGGGCATAGGCGACCATCAGAAGGCAAGGTCTCAGAGTTCTGGAGTCTCTTAAATAGGCACAGGAAGTTAGGCACTAATTGGAGTTTCCCGCCAAATTTTCAAAGTGCCGTTACGTCACTTCCTGTGCGGCCATCTTGTGGTTGGCGATTTCGTAATCTTCCCATATAGGTTGGGGTAGTACCTGCCGGCGCCACTAGGTGGCGCACAGAAGAACGAGTCCGGACTCCAGGGAAGGACGCGTCTCCCGGCTGCAGCTGCTGGGAGGATCTTGTGCAGGTAGGTGGTCTCCCTCTTCCTCGCGGCGGCTGCGGCTGCTGTGTAGAAGCGGGGGGTCTCCCCCTTCTCCGCGGTGGCTGCGGCTGCGGCTGCTGGGTAGACGAGGGAGGTCTTCCTCTTCTGCGCGGTGGCTGTGGCTGGAGCTGCCGTGCGGAGGCAGGGGGTCTCCCTCTTCCTTGCGGCAGTTGCGGCTGAGCTGCTGTGCAGAGGCGGGGGGTCTACCCCTTCTTCGCGGCGGCTGCTGCTGGTCTGAAGCGGGGGGTCTCCCCTTTCTTCGCGGCAGCTGCGGCCGCCGGACGGAAGCGGGGGGTCTCCCCCTACCTTGCGGCTGCTGCTGTTGCCGACCGGGAGGGGCCGTAACAGTACCCCTCCTCAAAGGGGCGACATCAGGGCGACCCCTGTTAGAGCAACTCCGCCCTCTAGCCAGGAATGCACGCACAAGATGGGGAGCATGAAATCGAGCCTCCGGTACCCAGGAACGATCCTCTGGGCCAAGTCCCCTCCAATGAACCAGATATTGGAGACTCCCTTGTTGCCTGCGAGACTTCAGGATAGCTTGAGGAGTACGTCCAGGAATATCTGTGGCCGAAGTCTCTGAAACAGAGGATCTGGTCGAAAAGCGATTGCAAACTAGCGGCTTTAATAGGGAGACATGGAAGACTCGAGGAATACAGAGTGTCCTAGGCAGAGAGAGTTCATAGGCGACAGGGTTCACCCGGCGGACAATCGAGAAAGGACCGATAAAACGTGGTGCCAGCTTCATGCTGGGTACTCTGAGTCGCAGATACCTCGTAGACAACCACACTCTGTCCCCAGGAGAATAAGCAGGATTCCTAGAACGCCGTCTATTGGCTTGGAGTTCCTGTCGCTCACCAGCCAATTCCAGAGCCCTCCGCACCGAAGCCCACGTAGACTGGATAGTCGCCAACCGCTCCTCCAGTACAGGATCAGTAGAAGTAGGGAAGGCGCCAGGAAAGGGTTGTGGGTGAAGACCATACACACAGTAGAAAGCGGACTCTCCAGTGGACTCTTGTACCGCATTATTGCGAGCAAATTCAGCCAATGGCAACAGGTCAGCCCAATCGTCCTGATGATGGTTAATGAATATGCGCAGGTACTGTTCGAGATGCTGGTTAGCCCTCTCTGCTGCGCCGTTGGACTGTGGGTGGTATGCGGAGGAAAAAGCCAGGGTGACTCCCAAGGCTCTAGTGAACTCGCGCCAAAAACGTGCAATAAACTGAGTGCCGCGGTCGGAAACAATCTCAGTAGGGACTCCATGGAGGCGGACGATCTCCCGCATGAATAAGTCAGCTAACACCGAAGCCGTGGGCAATCTCCTCAAGAGTATCATATGCGCCATCTTAGAAAAGCGATCGACGATCATGAGGATGACAGTATATCCCTTGGAGTTGGGTAAGTCCACGATAAAGTCCATGGCAAGGTGAGTCCAGGGCCTTGAAGGGCGAGGTAATGGATGGAGCAGCCCAGCAGGGAGATTTCTGGAAGACTTGTTGGCAGCACACTTGAGGCAGGAGCGGACAAACAGGGCAGTATCCCTGCTCCATTCTGGCCACCAAAAAGTCCTGGACACGAGGTCCTTGGTACGTGCTAGTCCAGGATGGCCTGCAGTTCTGGAGCCATGGGAGAGACGAAGCACGCGGGTACGGAGGTTAACAGGAACAAAAAGTTTCCCAACCGGCAACGAAGCTGGAGCTTGGGCTTGTAAACCAGAGATGCGGTCAAGCAAGGGAGTGTGGCAACGAAGGTGTAGAGCAGCGAGAACCTTGGTAGTAGGTACAATGGGCTCAGGCGCACGACCCTCCTCCTCGGGAAGTACATGTATACGGGAGAGGGCGTCAGCCTTGACGTTCTTGGAACCTGGACGATAAGTCAATACAAAGGAAAATCGGGAGAGAAACAAAGCCCATCTGGCCTGTCGAGGGTTCAGGCACTTGGCATTCTCAATGTACTGGAGGTTCTTGTGGTCCGTTAGAATCAATGTAGGAA
>VKOC01022453.1:0-17338 GCA_009364415.1 Spea multiplicata | reverse complement strand
TCTGGCTTCCTGACCTCGGCTTGCTCATTGGCGATTCTGTACTGGACTCTGGTTTCCTGTCTATTGGACTTGCACACGCTGCTCTACCTGATTACAGGTTCTACCTTACGCTGTGCGTGACAGAATCAGAAGGCCAACATGAGACCTGCATCGGTAGGACAGCAGAGCTCCACGGAGGATCGTTTGGATGGAATGGATCACCGTCTGGATCAGTTCGCCCAAGCTCTCCAGACATTATTGCAACGCACCGACCCAGCGTTACAAGGTCCTCCGGCAATTGCGGTCCATCCACCCCTGCCTGCACCTGTTCACCCTGTACCTGCTCATCTACCTCCTCCTCAACGATATGGTGGCGAGCCCGCAGCATGCAGAGGGTTCTTGAATCAATGTGAGATTCATTTTGAACTTTCACCTTACGCCTTCCCTACTGAACGGGCTAAGGTGGGCTACGTAATCTCTCTGCTCACTGACAAGGCACTGGCGTGGGCCTCTCCACTTTGGGAAAGGAATGCTCCTCCGGTTCGGTCCTACTCTGAGTTTGTCTCGACCCTGCGCTCGGTGTTTGACGTTCCTGGAAGGAGGAGTACGGCATCCGCATCACTGTTCTCCATCCGCCAAGGTTCTCGTTCTCTCCAGGACTATTCCATTGAATGCCGTACCCTGATGGCTGAGGTCAACTGGACTAACGAGGCACTAGTCGCCGCATTCCTTAATGGACTATCCGAATCCCTGAAGGATGAGATTGCGGCTAGAGACCTCCCTACGGATCTGGACGCGGTAATTCAGTACGTCTCCCAGGTGGATTTGCGTCTTCGGGAAAGACAAACTCAGCGAGAAAGATTAAGACGACTGGAGAGAGGAGCGAGGGACACCGTGCGTCAGTTTTTTCAAGTTCCGTCCCCATCCACTATGCCTGATTCCACGGAGGAACCCATGCAGCTGGGGGCAGCTAGACTCACTGAAAAGGAGAAGAGCAGGAGAAGAAGGGAGGGGCTATGCCTGTATTGTGGCCTTTCGGGGCATTTCCTGAAGAACTGTTCAAAGAGGCCGGGAAACGCTCGCACCTAGGTAGGCTGAGGGGACCTACTGTAGGTGTGATTCGACCATCCCCTGAGACCAAAATCACCCGTATGACGGTTCCAGTTCGAATAGTCTGGGCTAGGGGTTCCGTGGATACCGTGGCTTTCCTGGATTCCGGCGCCGCCGGCAACTTTATTGACTCTGAATTTTGTAACCGATTCCTGGTTCCCACCCTTCCCTTACCCAACCCGTTATCTGTGGAAGCTATCGACGGGAGACCGCTCCTTCAGGAGCACATCACCCTTCACACATCACCTCTTACCCTCTTGGTGGGAGTGGTCCACAGCGAATCAGTACAGTTATTGGTCATCAGCTCCCCCTCTGTCCCGATCATTTTGGGTTATCCATGGTTGCGCAATCACAACCCTACGATTGATTGGTTTACGAACCAGATTACGGCTTGGAGCAGCACTTGTATGGACCACTGCCTCTTACCTGTAAAAACTGTTCCTGTGACACTAAGCTCCATTGAAACCTCAATGCTGCCAGATCAGTATCGTTGTTTTGCGGATGTGTTCAACAAGAAGGAGGCGGAGAAATTACCCCCACACCGACCGTATGACTGTCCCATTGACCTGCTCCCTGGTACCATGCCACCCAGGGGTCGGACCTACCCGCTTTCGGTCCCAGAGACTAAAGCTATGGAGGAGTATATTGAGGAGAATCTTCGTCGGGGATTTATTCGCCGCTCCACGTCACCCGCTGGAGCAGGGTTTTTCTTTGTTAAAAAGAAGGATGGGGGACTTCGCCCCTGCATCGATTACAGAGGATTGAACAGAATCACCAGACGCAACACGTACCCCATTCCGTTAATTTCCGAGCTCTTCGACAGACTGCGCGGAGCTACAATCTATACTAAGCTGGACCTGCGGGGTGCTTATAACCTTGTTCGAATTCGTGAGGACGATGAATGGAAGACGGTATTTAACACAAGATCGGGACATTACGAATATACGGTTATGCCGTTCGGGCTATGCAATGCTCCAGCTGTCTTCCAGGAGTTCATTAACGATTGCCTCAGGGATTTTCTGCAACAGTTCGTCGTAGTATATCTCGATGACATCTTGATTTACTCCTCAGACCTTTCCACCCATCGCACACAGGTCGCTCAAGTATTAGACCGTTTACGGCAACACGGGCTCTACGCCAAGCTGGAGAAGTGCGAGTTCGAGGTTCGCAAGGTGCTATTCTTAGGATACGTCATTACCCCGGAGGGGTTTGAGATGGATCCTGCTAAAGTACGTGCTATCAGGGATTGGCCGCAACCTGTAGGTCTGAGACCACTACAACGCTTTTTGGGGTTTGCCAACTACTACAGACGTTTTATCAGAGACTATTCTAAGATCGCGGCGCCCTTAACGGCTCTCACTAAGAAAGGGGCCGACACGATGGTATGGCCGATGGCTGCTGTTTCCGCGTTCAATCAATTGAGGGAGAAGTTTACCACGGCTCCTGTGCTCCGACATCCGGATCCCCTACTACCTTTTGTCCTGGAGGTAGATGCGTCTGAGACTGGAGTAGGGGCGATCCTCTCCCAACGAGCCTCCTACAGCGGTCCACTACACCCTTGCGGCTATTTTTCTAGAAGATTTTCTCCGGCGGAGAGAAATTATGATATCGGCAACAAAGAACTTTTGGCTGTCATTTTGGCCTTAGAGGAGTGGCGACACCTTCTGGAGGGTGTACAAGTTCCAACCTTGATCCTGACGGACCATAAGAACTTGCAATATATTGAGTCCGCGAAATGTCTGAACCCTCGACAAGCCAGATGGTCCCTGTTCCTGTCCCGGTTTCCCTTCGTATTAACCTACCGTCCGGGGTCCAAGAATGCCAAGGCCGACGCCCTTTCGCGGATGCACACCTTTCCTGATGAGGAGAATCACGAACCCGAGAATATTGTGCCAACAACAAAGGTTTTAGCTGCTACTCACCTCACCTGTCTCACTCCTCTCGTGGATCGTATTGCCAGGTTGCAGTCTCAAGCTCCAGGATCTCTACCTACGGGCAAGCTGTTCGTTCCGGTCCGTTTCAGGTCCCGTGTTCTCCGTTTGTCCCATGGCTCCAGAACGGCAGGACACCCGGGGGTTACCCGCACGAGGGATCTCGTTTCCAGAACTTTTTGGTGGCCAGGTTGGGCCAAGGACGTGGTTTTGTTTGTCCGATCCTGCACTAAGTGTGCAGCTAACAAGTCCTCCAGGAGGGCACCTGCCGGGTTGCTCCACCCTTTGCCACTTCCCTCCGCACCATGGACACACATTTCTATGGATTTCATTGTCGACTTACCTAACTCCAGAGGGCATACAGTCATACTCATGGTGGTGGATCGTTTTTCCAAAATGGCTCACATGATTCCGTTGAGGAAGTTACCTTCTGCTGCTACATTAGCTGATGTCTTCATACGCGAGATCGTCCGGCTCCATGGACTACCTACCGAGATTGTTTCCGACCGAGGCTCACAGTTCATAGCACGCTTCTGGCGTGAATTCACCAAAGCCTTGGGCATTACTCTGGCCTTCTCGTCCGCGTATCATCCGCAATCTAACGGGGCAGCTGAAAGGGCTAACCAGCATCTGGAACAGTACCTACGCCTGTTCATTAACAACCACCAAGACAACTGGGTTGATCTACTACCCTTTGCTGAATTTGCCCGGAACAACTCCGTGCAAGAGTCCACAGGGGTCTCTTCCTTCTACTGCCTCTACGGTTTACACCCTCAGCCTTTCCCTGGGGCATTTCCCGTCTCTACGGTTCCGGCCCTACAAGAAAGGCTGGTTGCCATCCGGGCTACTTGGTCGTCTGTACAGGAGACGCTACGACTCGCGGGCAGGCGACAGGAACGTCAAGCCAATAGGAAACGTTCTCACGCCCCTGCGTATTTGCCTGGAGAAAGGGTGTGGTTATCCACCAGATATCTCAAGCTGAGGGTGCCATCTATGAAGTTGGCTCCACGTTTCATTGGTCCCTTTCCTATAATCCGTCGGATCAATCCGGTGGCCTATGAACTCCTGTTACCCCGAACACTCCGAATTCCTCGAGTTTTCCACGTCTCTCTTCTGAAGCCTTTGGTGTGCAATCGTTTTACTACCAGAAGACCACCACCGGCGGGCACCTCTGTCGCAGATTCCCTTCGACGTTGTCCTCAAATGATTTTGGCTACGCGCAGACAACAAGGGAGTGTGCAATATCTGATTCACTGGAGAGGACTTGGTCCGGAGAGTCGTTCCTGGGTTCCCGCTGCTCGTCTCAACGCTCCCCGTCTGGTACGTGCCTTCCTTGCTAGGAGACGTGTGGGTCTTGCCAGGGGTCGCCCGGTGGTCGCCCCTTCGAGGGGGGGTACTGTAACGTACCTGGCTGCCGGTCCGCGGATCCTCAGCCGCCTCGGAAGAGGGGGAGACCCCCCACCTTGCCGCAGCAGCATCAGCCGCCACGGAAGAGGGGGAGACCCCCCACCTTGCCGCAGCAGCATCAGCCGCCACGGAAGAGGGGGAGACCCCCCACCTTACCGCAACAGCCACAGCCGCCGAGGAGAAGGGGGAGACCCCCCGCCCTACCACAGCAGCTTCAACCGCCGCGGAGGAGAGGAAGACCCCCCTCCTCCGCAAGACAGCTTCTGCCGCCGCGAGGACGGGGAAGACCCCGCAACTCCACACGGCAGCCACCGCCTTCTGAAACCTGGTCCGGTCCTGCCGCACGTACACGCTCTTCCGCGCGCCACCTAGTGGCGCCAGCCGGTACTACAGGTCCTTTTAGAAATTTGAGATCTCGCCAACCTCAAGATGGCCGCGGACCGGAAGTGACGTAACGGCATTTGAATTTATGGCGGGAAAATGCTAATTGAAGTCTGCACTTCCTCTTCCTATTTAAGGAGCCTCAGAACACTCCAGCCTTGCCTTCTGATGGTTGTACCTATCTTGTATAGTGTCATCTCAGTACGCGTTCCTGTTGCTTTTCCGTTACCGACTCGGCTTGTTCCTGATACTGATTCCTGGCGTTTGACTCTGGCTTTCCTCACGTTTATCCTGACTTCTGGCTTCCTGACCTCGGCTTGCTCATTGGCGATTCTGTACTGGACTCTGGTTTCCTGTCTATTGGACTTGCACACGCTGCTCTACCTGATTACAGGTTCTACCTTACGCTGTGCGTGACAATACTATAATATTATTACTATTTCTTTTTTGTCCTTGGCTATGAGGGAATATATTCAATTCCTGGCAAAGTTTATTCCAGGAAATAATATCAACTGGTGTAACAATTTTTGTACTGGTTGTTATAAAATACATATTTGAAGTGGTCAAGATGATCTCAGCTGGCTTACTGTAATGTATTTGAGAAATGCAAATGCAAGACATGTTTTAAAAACTTTTTCTATTAGGTTCTGTTTGACCTGTAGGCTTCTATATTTTTATCTGAATCTATGGCAATTACATGAAGCAGGTGGTCCTCCCACTCAGTAAAACCTTCTATGCTCATCTTAAACAGGAGCCTCAGGTGGTCACTAACTGAAAGTAGCCATTTGCTGATGCTCAGCTACTGACATTTGTTAGTGAATGCTGCATACAGACTAAATCTAATAGGGGCTGACGAGGAAACCTTCTCATCTACCCAAAACAAAGCACTAATAGGATGATTAATGGAAGAAGGTTGCAGAATCCTGTCTGTATATAAATTTTTCAGGAGATGCTTTTAATACAAGTACTGTGTAACCAGGTAGAGAAGAACTCAAAAGATAAAAAAGAACAATGTATGCTGGCATTGTATCAATCTCATGTTTTATAAGAGTCTATTGTTTGGCATTGTACTCCTTTATGTAAGTCCTTGCTGGCGTCAAACTTTTCTCCTTTCAACTAGAATAATGTGGGCACTATACATAGTGTATTCCATGTAAACAATTACTCTTGAACTAATAGCAAATGTAACTTTAACTCTGTTACAAGATGCAACTTTAATCCAGCTGAGTGGGCATTATTGAAGAGAAGAACAAATTGAACTCAAAAACCTAGTCCAAGGGGGATGAGTGGTCTGGTGTCTATAAGTACAGCACTTCACCTGCAATATGTGCATACCCTGTATTCTGAAATTGAACATAGATTACTGCTGGCAGTTATGGGGAATGTAAACTGAAAAATAAAATGCAAAACATAAACAAAGCTACCATAAATCTTATGTCGGGTTGTGGTGCTGTGGTGAATAATTGGAGGAATAATGTTGATAAACTTTCCTAAAGAGAAGAACCAGTCAAGATGTCACTAAGCATTACTGACACTGCAGAAATTATTCTTTGGCCAAGGGGTTGAAATGTCTCAAACATCACCTGCTTTTGACTACAGCCATAAGAGGCATTACCCACAAGGTATGTCCCTGCTTAATCCTGGGAGTGCCTACATACATTCCATTTTGATACTTTACTAGAATTGTCTTAGAATAAGAGAGATGAGGACTTCCTCCTCATCTACCATTGGCAGGGCTGGACTGGGAATGAAAAGCAGCCTTGGAAATATTTGAACACCCCTTATAATAATAAGTCACACTATTTGCCACCTAAATAGCTATTATTTTTTTATTATATTATATTGTTTCTGAATGATAACAGGAAACAACATTATGTCTATGCCATCTGTGTCCCCAAGAAGCTTGTTTGAGCCACCTTTGCAGCTGCTTCCCCGCTTCCCCTGAGCGGTAATAGAGATGTTTCTTGCACAGCAGTGTTACGCTACTGGTCACATTAATAACATTAGACGGCCACTGTGCTGGTTTATCAGCCCCGGGACCCCAGATCAGATCAGCCTGCCTATCTCCTGGTTTCCCTGACAAATACTGGGAGATCTCCCTAATAAATTTGTATCTAAGGCTAAGGTAATCTTCGTTCTGCTCACTCTTGCAATGATGTTCTCCTAGTTCTAGTTACCCTTAAATGGAACAGCATCAAGGTATCGACATCAGCCATGCATGACTCTGGAGCTTCAGGATCCTTAATTGATATTCCGTTTGTCTACAAATATAGTGTTCCTCTTACTAATATGTTCCTGTCTATTGCTGTTTCCGCTATTGGCAGACACCTCTTACACCTTGCTACTATTTCACAGAAAACCACTCCTCTACTCCTAAGTGTGGGTCTCATTTGTCAAGAATCCATTTTGCTTCATGTTATCTCCTCTCTTAAGTACCCCATCCTTCTGGGCCTCCCCAGACTGCAGTCTCACATTCAGTTGATAAACTGCTGGACGGGTAATATCAAGTCCTGGAGAGATTAGTGTCTCTCACACTACCTACAGAAACCTACAAGTCAACGTCTATCTCTTCTTTCATATCCTTCTCATTACCTAGTCCCTATAAGGACTATCAAGATGTATTCAAAATATATCTGCCTATACCTGAGCCTTCACTCTCTTGGGATCATCAAAGTCCCTGTTCTCTTATCTTAGGGCTCAACCCCTAGCTAGGTATATCAGGGCAAAGTGATACAGGTGTATCCTGTTGTGTGCTTCTGAGTAACAGCAATTGTGACACTGGTGGCTCTGCAACATTGAGAAGGTGTTTCAGCTGTAGAACTCCACCACTCATGTTGAGTCAGAAACAGGATTTGCGCCAATGTAGTCTCACCCAGCAATAACACGGGTGTAAGTATTCTTTTTTAAAATTTTTCTAAATTCCACAGGTTTTAGAGCATATGATGGAGACTGATGAGGATCTCTATCTTGAGTGCATGCTCGTAAAGCTGATCAGACCTAAGTGTATCTCCTTCAGGGATCCGCAGCTTATACTGCATCAGTACTTTAGGTTTCTATCCTATTTTTACTACTTAAAAATATCTTCCCAACTGGAAGGAACTTCAAATCACAGTGATGGCTATGATGTTTTTGGAAGCAGTGGACATTACATGCCTCAGCTGGTGTGGGCGTAGTGTATTTCCATCAACAAACTCCACAGAGCTCTACATTTCAATGAACAACAAAACACCACATCCGTCTGTATCTTTAGTGCTCGCCTTGTTTACCTATTAGACCCTTATGTGTATCTGTTGCATTGTTTTTATCATTGAGGTTCTCAAAGGGTCTTGTAATTTAAGTCCGTAATTTCTCCTATCACTTCCCTTTGATGCAACATGACAAGAAATTATATTTTTTGTTGTCTTCAGAGTACCCACATGTCACAAGTATGAGCATTTATATTTTGACTCTATTTCAGATGGAAAGGACATGAGAAAAGCAGGAAAACTCTTTATCTATTTGGCATAGGATCAGAGTGTTATGTGCACTTCAAACACATATGACATAAAAGTTTTCATATAAAATAAAGGTGTCAAAATAGTTATTTATAACCTCAATAAAAGATGGAAAAGACAGATAAAATCTACAGAAAGTATAGACAGAACTTTAAGGCAGGCATGCGGGTGGGTATCATTTAAGCAGGTTTGTAATGAAGATGATAGGAATAAACACAAACCTGCAATTAAAGAGGAAATACACAATTACATGTGCTGAAGCAGTTAATAAAAAAGAGGAGAGGACATTTTTATATCTATAAGCGAAAAGCAAAAAAATATTCAAATAATAGTTAGACTGAAGAGAACTGATGGGTGACATGTAAGTGAGGATAAAGGTCTAGCTGACTGCCCCAATAAATGGTGAAATGGAGAAAAGTGAAGGAAGGGGACCTCAGTTAGTAAAAATAAATATTACATGTAAAATATGTATGCCTACAGAGGTAGATGTTCTATTTCAATATAGCAAAATAAACACAGATTCAGAGCCGTAGCTATCTCCTTTTGTGCCTGAGGCAAGAATGGTAAATTGTGCCCCCCAGCTATTTTTTTACAGATGTTATTTTATTTACACTGCCCTTACACATTGCCTTTACACACACCTGCCCATACATGCTGCCTTTACACACACCTGCCCATAAACACACATATACACATACACTGCCCATCAGGCCCAGACTGGGACAAAAAAATAGGCCCCGGCATTTAAGACTGAGCAGCCCATTATTTATTTATTTATTGTTAAAGCCCACCGTTCATGTACCATCTTTGCATTTCCCCAAGTCACTTAAACATTCATGATAGACACAAACACTTACTCACTCATTCACACAAACCATTAACACATATTCATTAATGCAGTCTCACAAATCATTCAAGCAATTCATCCACACATGAATTCATTAATTCTCATTTGCATTCACACAATTCATCCACACATTTATTCATTCTCGTACGCATTTACACTACCCCCTCTTCCCATTTACCCCTCCTTTTCTTATCTGCCCCTTCTCACTATGTTCCCCTTATCACTATGTACCCCCTCTCACTATCTATCCTTTATCCCCATTTCTCACTACCTAACCCCTCTCTCCCCTCTGCCCCTTCTCACTGCACCCCCTTCCCTCACTACTACTTGTTGCGGTATAGTAAGCAGCACTGCAGACGGCCGCCAGCTCTTAGGGAGTCGGGCAGCCCCACCAGGGCGCGATTAGGGTTTTATAATTAAATCATCGGGGTTTTTGTTGCTTTTTAAAGTTAAATAAAACTTGGTGTATTTAACATAGGGATGTTAATAAAGTAAACAAAACCCCGATGTTTATAATTTAAGCCCTGTGCAGACCGGCAAACCCCTAAGGCCAGCCCTGGTGGGTGCTGCCCGGCCTCCTAGAGTGGCGGACCCGGTCGCAGTTGCTGCGGGCTTAAGGGGCAGGTGCCCCTTATGCCCTGCGTTAATGCGGCCGTAGAGGCTGCATAGGCCCAGTCAGTCAGGTCCTGACTGTGCCTATTTTAAGGTAGGTGCCCGATGACCAGTCCGTATGCTGCCCATACACATACACCTCCCTTACACACCTCTGCCTTTACACACACCTGCATATAAACACGCATATACACATACACTGCCCATAAACACACAACTGCCCATACACACACATATACACATACACTGCCCATACACATACACTGCCAATCATCACTATGCGCCAGCTAATGATACAGGGCACGAGAAGGACGTTATTTGCTGGCACGTAGTGATGAGGGAGCATGGAAGCCGAGGTCTGAAGTGACAGACCTTGCGCTCTGTAATGTTGGGCCAGTTAGAGGGGGATTGTGAGCTCCCCAACCTGTCCAGCAGCGCCTCTCTCACCTCACGGCCCTGCACAGATCAATCAATGGAACCCAATGGGATACACACACAGTTGCTAAAAGAGAGTTGTATAATTCTGGTAAAACTGTTACCAGAACTATTTAACCAGTTACTAAAAAAGAAAGCAGAGAAGACTCAACAGTAGTCCAATAAGGCTCTGAATACTGTCGGGCCATGGCATATGTATACATATTAGAAGGGATATTTAAAAAAAATAATATATATATTGCTTATTTCGACAGGTAAACTGTGAGATTTTAACCGTTTTTTTGTTTTTTTTGTTCATAAGCTGCATACAGTTCATGATTATGAAGTGTTATATTGAGTAATATAACCTCTAAAAAAATTTGGTACTTGTTCGTTGAAGTTTTCTTGAAAAAGCAGTTTCTTTAAATCCAAAATGTTATGCGATAAACTACTTATTACGCCCTGTTTACCAATTGTATGGAGCTGTGAAATATGATGATGCAATATAAATCAATAATACTACAAAAACTACCAAATCCTGCTAAGTCTATGGAAATCTCTAATCACTTTTTTGATTTATTCATCCTCTAAAAAATAAGACCTTTTGGTGACAAGACTTAACTGAATGGCTAATAACTGAAAATGAAGACTCTCTTGTATAGTTCCCATCGGGCTATAATACAATGGAAGATATCTTGTTGACCAAACTTTTCAAAGTAAGAGACCCTCTGGATATTTCGTCTTACAAATGGGTTTGGTGACCTGTACATTTTCTTTCTGCTGTTACTTTTCAAAACTGAGATTTGAGCAATTACGTGTGTCTCTTTTTGTTGTCTACTTGGACAAAAGCCATCATTAACACACATTTTTGTAGTTGTGCAGCATATGACAAATTAGCTTGTCATGTTGCTAGCAGGAACTAATGTGCCAGACATCTTTTGAACGGCTCAAAGTATTTCAGAGTTGTTGTGGTATTCACAAGACTTCTCAGACAGAACAGAATGCAGTTTATCTTGCTAACATACATCCCTGCAGGCCAATCGCTTTCCGTTAAAAGCTGCCATCCTAGTATACCCTCCTTGAATATGTATTAAGGATTATGTTACTATTTCCTTTTGTTGGGATATTTTTTAATGGTCTTCTTTCTGTTGTAAAAAGCGTACTTCAGTGTGTTCTTAAAATATAGTGCTTTGTTTGATTTTATAAAAGTTACAGAGGTCATGAGGAATAATATAATTATAATAACTATATTTACCTGTCATTTATATACTGGGAGAGCCCAGTTTGTAATTCTTAGATTTTAGAATTGTTAGAATTTTTCTAGAAAAAAAATGTCCGCTCATGTGGCTGATATATACATACATTTTTCTCTCTCCCTGTCTTCATGTCCTCCCTCTCCATTTCCTCTTTCTCTTTTCCTGCCTCTCCTGTCTCTATTCCCTTTTTCAATTATTTTTGCTATAGGTTTGATGTGTGAGAATGGAAGCAGACTGCTCATTCCGCTAATGAATATTTATATTTCATTGTTAGGCATCTCTCACTGACAATTGATGATTATTTGTTTGTTGAAAAAAGCTCATTCTCAGGTACATTTTAGCAGTTTTTCTGCTAAAGCTTATTTTTCTGCTAAAGCTTATTTTTTCCAGTGCAGTTAAGTCTGATACAGTTGTAGCTCAATTTTAACATTAGTGTAATACTCTAATTGTTGAGTCTTTTATGTGTGCAAATGCTAAAAATATAATAATGAATATTATTGAATACTTCTAAATACAAGTGTGACCACCGATGACAATACATGGTGCATTGCTCGCTGCCATTGGGTATAACTAACTATGCGTGAGATGGTGTACATTTTACACACCTCACTAGTCAGAAATGTTTATAACTTAAACCGCAGATGAAAGAACATATGCTTTTACGTTGAACTGATTGTTAAATTTTTGAATGGCTTTGAAATAGCATTTAGATGTCATTGAAACATAAACCACAAATTCTTCTCCAACTTTGGCTTCTGACATGATTCTACTTGTTAGCTATGCTTGACCAATTTCTACCAAGCTGGTGAAAGTGTTTTTCCTAATATTTCCTCCGATTATACTGATCAGGATGTCTCTCAATAAGTTCCAAACGTTTTAGGATGTATTTATATGAAAATAAAGGGAGTGCAACCGTTAAACTTTAGTGATAGGATAGCTATGTTCTTCTGGAGCAAAACCCACTGAACAAAAAAGTTACATACAGAAACATAAAAACATACTGCTAAAATAATCAATTGAATGAGGAAAAATCCCAAAATAACAATAGTTACTAAAGGTTACAGTAAAATTATAGTCACACGCTGATCAATATAATAGTAAAAACACAAATAAATATATTCATCATTCAGACTAATGAAATAGTCCACAGATGCATGTGCACCCTTTTTTACTACTAAAAAAAAGTAAATATACATTTAATGAAGTTAATTTGTGTGTCTGTGTTTTTAATTTATTTATCTTACATTTGTTAATTGGGTAGGGTTTGTTTTAGAGTAGGGGTAGGTGTCTGTGACAGCACAGGTTTTTCCAGCATGTTAGACAGCTGATCTCCAAATAGATTAGCTGGCAACATGCTGCCACTGCATGCTAAAGTGGTAGCCAGCAGCCCTCTTAACACACCGGGGAACTCTACAGTCTACGGTTAGCCATACCCACCTGCTGCCGTGTTTCCCTCCCACTGCCCTTTCAATGGCTAACCCTGCAAAAAATGGAGGACTTTGAGTTGCCTGGCTGCTCCATGGACCACCAATAAGGCTTTCATTTGAGATTTGTTTTCTATAGTTAGATATTCTGCCAATACAGAAAGCCTCCACATTAACCAAGGCTTTTCCTTTTAACCAAGACTCCAGTCTACACTTAAGCACATGTACTACGACTACCACTCGAAGATTGCTGCTCATATCCCTATGTATCATATACATAATTGGCATAGAAAGGTCAATTTGTGGTAGCAGTCTCTTTGTCGAAATGAAAGAGACCCCCCAAAAAGGGTAAGTATTGGTCTGAGGTGTACCATAACTCATATAAATAAAATGGTAGAGATTGGGTGCCACCAGGGTGTGTGGTGTAATTAGACATTGTGTAGACGATGACTGGATCCTTTCTGTATCACTGTCTATCACAGCTGCATATTAGCCGTTTGTATGTTTTAGCTCTGTTATCTACTAGAGAAACACCTGAATGGTCACCCATCAGTACCGTCTGACTAATGAAAGTTTACGGAGAAACAGACTTCATTAGCATTGCCATAAATACCAAATTTGTTGATACCATAGAAATAAAAGATAACAAATTTCTGGGCCCCTTTTGCTCCACTTGCATACGGGCCTGGCGGTTGCCATTCAATGTTTTTCATAGGGGTTATGTTGTAATCGGCAGATTATTCATTACAGAATTCATTCACATTTAATAATAAATTTAATAATAAATAATAAATCACTTCAAGTTATTTGTAATGCACAATTGACTATAACACTCAAATATTTTATCTATTTTATTAAAAATGTACAATGCATGTATGTTTGTACATTAATAAATGCTATTCTATTTTATTACAGGAAAATGCATTGAGAGCAGCAATATACAACATATTCCGGATTCATCACTAAACATTTTTGTCAGTTATTTTAAGGTATCTCCATGCAAAACAATTTCAAGGAAAACTTATAAGAAGCACGTACATCCATAACAATGGGTGTAATTCCATATCTTTATGGATCGCACAGGCAGAATGTATAAAATGGAAATCCGAATTAAAATATCTATTTCTTTTGTACCATGCACATTGTAATCTGGGCAAATTTTGAGGGATTGCAAAAGGAAGATCAAGGTTCACGTATGTTATCTGCTGTGGCAGCAATGCTCTAACCTTCTAATAACCATCTTTTAGGTCAATAATGAAGACATTATGATGCAGTGCTGGTGTGAGGTTAAAATCCAACATAAACACAGCAGACCTTTGCGTTACTGATTTTGGCATTGTCTCATGGACTTCCACAAGCCTTATCACAGTGGTCCCTCTGTCATGGTTTACCTTTGGCACCCAAGCTACTAAGGACTACTGTTTGCATAATGGTTAATAAGAGAACAATCTAAGCAGACCCTTTATGGGATGTTGAGGGTTTTCCTTATGCACAACCTACCCTTACAAGTGCATGCTGTTGTAGTTGTGTTTGCTCTGATTTGTAAATGATGTAGTAATGTTGTACGGCACAATCTGCTGAAAGTACCACATGCAATGGTAAAGATGTGCGTTGCAGGCCTTAGTGCATTACACTCAATCACTGCCCCATGAGGAGGAAATACACATAGCAATGAAATTTAAAGAATAAGGGGGGCAAAGCATAAGTTAAAGAAAATGACTGTTTGTGCAAAATAATAACCAAACTCAATAGGATTATCATTCCATATTAAAAGACCTGCGACAGTTTGTTTATCATCTCATCGCTGTGCATTTAGCATGAATGCGTTCAAAGTAACACTGTTGGACACTTCTCTCTTTTATGTAAGAATTAAAGCAATATCCGTTTTGTCATACATGCCAACATTAACCATGTCTGTGGACAAAACTTAAGGTGTAAGGTGATGGCCCAAGCTTGGTATTCTGATTATGCAAGAATATCCAATTATTTGTCATGTTCTTATATCATTTCAAGTAGTACTAAATAATATTCAGGATAATAATATTCAGGATAACAAGATTAGTTACAACCTAATATACTAAAACTCATACAGAGATGGGTCTGCTTCGTCCCAATGTTTGCCTGGATACATTTCTATGTTGACCAGTGTTCTTGTTCAAAGTCTACTGGGCACAATTCAAGTAACCTGTAGTCATCTGGCTACACGTACAATAACATGGCCCTTAATACATTACAATTTAGTGGTATAATTTCACGTCATACATGGTTTTCAGGGTTGTCAATTACTTATTTGACATTTCAATTATAAATGGCGGAACAATAAAATAGTGAGCGATAGAGTTCATTTTTTAATATTCAGTATTTTCATATCGGTAGGGCTGTCCTGAAAAGCTATTTCCCATACATGGACCATATCGATAAAAGTCCAGGTTATCCACTCTCTCACTTTTGTTGGGAATCTGTTCCTGGTAACCCAGTGTTGCTTTGATTACGCTGAAATCATCTTGAGCTTTTATTTCTGGAAACATTCCTTCAGATATACTGTCCGGAATGTGGGTGTAATTTTGTAGAGTTTTGACATCACATACATTGTCACTGTATTTCACTACAGGAGGTTTGTATGCTTGGTATGATACCTTGGTGGTGGTAGTTATAACAGTCTGCAAGGCTGGAGCAACAGGAGATGGACTTTTACCATATCGGCAAGGATATTCTGCATTGTAAAAAGCATGGCCAGTGCTTGCCTGGATCTGCCCGTAGTCACTTCTGTCTCCATAGCCAGCTTTCCCAAAGATCTGCTTCCATCCATGATGTTTACCAGAGGCATCGTAACCCCTTTCATGTGCATTCAAGACACCTAGGTTTGGTTGGGGCACATTTAATTGAACTCGATCAGCTTCTGGAAAACTGTTCACTGTCTCCTTATATAGGGGAGGGTATGAGTTGGAATTAATGTAGCCAGGTACAGGAAACTCATAGCCACAGGGTGTCCTGGGCATAAAAATTCTTGCATTAGAACATTTTGGGTAAGATGACACAGAATCCCCCTGATATCCTACAGGATCGTTGGAAGGTTTGTAAGGGTCTGGGTTCTGGTATGAAGCGTAGTGTTGAGTTGGAAAAGGGAAGGTTCCATCTGTTGCAAGAGTGAAACGCTCTGATCCTTCTATGCAAGGTATTGTGTGAATGTTGGGGAAATGGCCACCACTGTCATTGTATCTCCCCACCTGAAAAGTAAAATAAAACATATTCAAATGTTATGCCTATGTTAGCAGCATAGTTCCTTAAATGTGTGGCCATGACATAGCATTATAGTATTCATTATCAGGTGTTTACCTCAGACTCGATAAGTTTCTTCTTCTGGGACAGGTGAGATGACGACATCTGTCTTTTCACTGCACTTCTTCTGGCTTCTGTCTCAGATTTACTCTCTGGTCGTGGATGATCATGAACACCCTTGGCCTTACAATGAACCAAAAAAATGGTTTCCTTACAATTCAGGTCCCTCAAACAATTTGTAATGTACTGGAAAAGCTGGATGTGCCATGTGTCTCGCATAGCTGATTAATGTATGTTTGTTTTTTAAGCTGACATATCTCTGCAGCATTCCTCTACTCACGCTTTAGCTAACTGCTGAGCAGAGCTAAAACTGTAAAGATAGCTAGATATTCAGAACATCATGTACATATCTAGTTAATATAGAAATGAGGATTAACAGTAAGGAAAACCAAGTATTATATTATCGAGAATGTCTGATGTATTTAATTTAATTGTAGGGTCATTGAAAGCAACAAACAATTCAATTGATTAGCACGCCAAGCTACTGCAAGGCAGGTGTTACTATAGTGGTGTGCCACTGTCATTGTCCAAGGCAACATTTTTGTTTAAAAAGGACATTTAATTGTAGTCGGGTAACTGTACTGACACTGCAAAGTATATAATACATTGTTGATCCTCATATTACTATCGGATAGGGGCACAATCTGTACAGTCAAAAATACCTGGAAAAATATGGCTTTTCCATCAAGCCTCCAGAAGTTAGTGACAGGATACCCGCTGTGACCTCGACAAGGAATCAGCTCTAGAGCAGAGTTACAGTTGCGCAAACAATTTTTCTGGCAAGCAGACAATATTTATTAAATATTAAAAATAAAATAATTTAAAAAAAAAAAATATATATAATAAATATTAATAAAATAAGCAACATTTAGAAATGTACCTCTGGTTTTCTTGACTAGATTGACTCAGAATAGATGCCTTAAACTAGACTAGACCACTGTGGTTCTTCTACATGTGTTTGACACAATATATTTTGTATACAATGCAACAGAACATAAAATAAAACCCTGACAGGCTGCACACTGAATCACAAGTGCACAGTGCATAGTAAAATCCCAGCCTTGACACTATTCCCCGCTAAGCAATCACCTTACCCTACAAATACATAGGAAATCTGTGTATTCTACTTGAGAAAATCGAGTGG
>VKOC01022452.1:0-24718 GCA_009364415.1 Spea multiplicata | reverse complement strand
CTCCACCTTCTTGAAGCATATCAATTAAGATAGGATGTTTGTCCGCGGTGAATAAAGTTTTCAACTTCCAAGCTTCAAGAAGTTGAAAACTTTATTCACACGCGGACAAACATCCTTTTCTTAATTGAAGCTCAAAGAAGGTGGAGACTGCAGAGCGCGTAGCAGAAGCCGGGAAACGCTCGCGGAGGTAGGTAAAAGGAGCCGAGTGCTCCAACAACGAATCGATCACTCGATTAATCGATAACGGAAATCGTCGACAACGATTTCCGTTATCGATTATTATCGATTTTATCGATTCGTTGTTTCAGCTCTAGAGAGATGATCTTGTGGCGGCTGACACTAATATAATGCAATAAACAAACAGCTGTCATTTAACTAAAATTCATAATTTTGCTTGCATGTAGACTAGTCAAGGCCTATGGAAAATGAAGCTTAAAGTTGGTAGAGAGCAGCCCTTTAACCATTCCTGTATATATAGAATTATCATGCGCCTGGATTATGAGATCGCTTTTTGTCTTGATCTTTTTTTTTTGTGCAAATAGAAAAGAATGGTTGGAGATACCTTTTAGCTGTCAATGATCCTGTTCTCAGGAGCACCATGGCCCTTCGCTTTCTTGACAAATGGCCTCTGGATGCCTCTGAAGAGATCTTAGATTATTGTTTGTGTGAAATGCATATTAATGATGATTTGAAACGGGACCTGCAAAGTAAAACAAAGGAACTGGAAATGTATCAAAAGGTACGTTCAAAATGTTTTTAAAGTAATTCAACTCCTTTTTTTAATGGGGTTCTAGGTATTTCAATGATGCAGTGTAAGGAACTGTTTATATTAACCCCTTAAGGACAATGGGCGGTCCCTAAACCCATTGAAAACAATGCATTTTGAGTCCGTACATGTATGGGCTTTGTCATTAAGGGGTTAAGGTACTGCAAGCAAATAAACTGTTGAAGAATGACAGAACATGACTAACCTGCTTGGACGTCGGGGATATAGCACACCACCCCGAGAAGTTCCAAGAACTGCAGGATCTTTTTGTTATTTGGATTCTCACATGTAGTTTTAGTTTGTGACCTATAGGGTTTTTATTTTTTTTGTTGGTTTTTCGGACTCATGCATGAATCTCAATGCTAACAAAGCCATGTTTACACACTATAAATGATTTTCTCCATAGTCTTTAATTACTCAGTGTCAGGCCTGGGGATTTAAATTATTCAATTATGTAGCAAAAGGTATCATGAGGAGGAGTCTATGTTTGTCTTGTAGATTTGGCTAAGATAATACAGCTAGAACAAATAAAATGTTTAATATGTAGCTGTGTGAAACATTATATTATGCAAAAAACATAAACTATTAAAAAGAAAATGGCACGTTACTTTGGAAAAGGTTTTTTTTTTTTTTTAATCCAATACTAGTAATAAACATGTTTGATCCTGTAAGTGGTTAAACCGCCTTAATTTTTATTGTGAGAAAATCATATGTTGACATATATTAGGCACAGCTTTTATTATGGAAATTTTGTGGCCTTTTAGGCACTAAGTTACAAGAAAATATGGCACTAAGTTACAAAAAAAAACTAGATATGTGCAAGGTTGTAATGACGTAAATATAAAGTGCTCCTGTTTGCAGATGTAATGTAAGTATGCGTAGCACTATAACATACTCTGTAGGAACATATACTTTATATTGCAACTAACATTACATCTGCAAACAGAAACACTTTATATTTAACTGGAATCTACCTCATTAGGAAAATTGGGGTGCGCAATATGGATTAAATACCCGTCTGAAAGATATTGCACATACTGTGTGGTTCCACCAGGAAACAATGCACTATCTTTCAGTGCAATATATACCGTATTTGCCCGAATATAGGCAGCACTTTTCCCCCCACTTTAAGTCTTTGAAGTGGGGGTACGTCCTATAATCGGGGTTTAGCGTAGGGATGCGTAATTCGTAGTTCCGGGCGGGTGTCTTTTTTCTTTCTTATTCATTTAGCTCTGCTGCCGGTAAGCAGCAGGATTAGGATCCAGATCCCCCGGCAGGCGGTGGGCGTCTGCGCGATGCACGTAGACAACCTCTGCTGCCGGCACTTCCGCCGGGGCTTCTATAACGGAGCACCGGCGTGACATAACCTTCCGGTGCTCCAGAAGCCCCGGCGGAAGTGGCGGCAGCGGAGATTGTCTGCGCGCATCGTGCAGATGTCTACTGGCTGGCCCCGCTAGGCACTGGGGGGGCAGAGTGGCATATCAGGGGGCATAGAGCATTTCTAGGGGGGTAGAGTGGCATTTCCAGGGGGCAGAGGGGAATATCTATAGGTAAGGTGCATTATGAATTAAGGCAGCCGTTAAAACGGCTATTGGTTTTTCAAATTTCAGTTTAAATATAAACATATGCTGCGTAATAGATACCAAAAATGTTACAATAAATGTATTCCAGTTTATTAGGTAAAACACTGTTTTACCGTTCCACTAATGAGTTTTTTTCTTTAAAAAAAATTTTTCTTTAAAATAGCACCAAACTTTAAGGGTACGGCCTATAATCGAGCCAATACGGTATTTTATAAACCACACCTTATATCTCACCTGTAAACGAGTGTGCACTTATTTGGAATCTACCTCATTGGAATTTTCATCAACTGCACCTTATTCGATGTTATATTTAGATTCTTATTTCATTGCAATTTATACTTCGACTTCTTTATAAAATTTGCACCTTATTTTGCATGCGAACTGAGAATCTAACGCATTAGAACTACGTAAAGCGCATAGTTTTCACGTATTCACTGTGCACTTTCCCTTGTAAGTGTGTTTTTTATGTTTGCTGCTGGTTTTTTGCTGTTCTTTACAAAGCCGCTGTACCACTGGTATTTTTAACTTGAGTATCTATGGTTTACGGGAAATCAATCCCATTATATTGTCTGAGTGCTATTTGATTGCTTTACTATTATTGCATGTATTTTACCTTTTATACTTTTTAGTTTTACACAAGCTCCCCACTTTTTTTTAGTTTTGAATTTACAGTTGGCTATTGTAGAGAGTTTTGGGTTGTGGGTTGCAACTGTGTTATTGGTCGGTATATTAATAAATATTATGTTTTTTTCCACTTATATACATTTTCTGTTGATTATGAGAGTTCTGACAAAGCAGTCTGTGTTTTCTTAACAACAACAAGCTACGTTCTCAAATCTGTCAGCATTGTCTGCCAGCAAACATGAATGCTGGTCATTGACATTTACTTCATCACAGTAAAAGGTTTGCTTTTGCCCCAAACCAACTGCAGGCGCCTATGGCGTGTGTATATATTAGTAGCCATTATTTATAGTTAAGTTGATAATAAAAGTTAAACTTTACTAATTCTGTAAGGATTTTGTATATTGTTGTTTGTGTTTTTGCCTCTGTCTTTAATTATAGGAAAAATGCATGAATAAACAGAAATGTTAATAGTATTTGATACTTAACTATACTGCACTTCTTATGTCTTTTAGATACTTGGGGTGAAAAAGGATTTAATGTGGTCAAGCTGGCAGGATTTAAAAAAGGACTGTGTGGACAACCCCCATAGGATCATTAGTATCGTACTGGAAGCCAAGGTATGGACTGAATTTGTGCCTCTTTTGCTGGTCAAAAATTCTATGCCACTGCCTCATGAAACGATGATTTGGTCCTGTGATGCGGAGGTCAGTCCTACAACGCGTCTGGTGTTTGAACAAATCCCTCTCCGTAGTCTTTGTCTTGCGTAAGCAACAGGAAGTAATGTCACATCCTGGACTGCGCAGTACAATGAGCCAGAGGGACTCGAAGAGATCCATAAGGAGCACAGTGCATGTGTCCTTGTTGTACCTTATTGTCATTTTTTTTTATTGTTTCTTTTGCAGGACTATGTATTGTGTGAAGACTGGGCATTGTTTTATCCTATTCCCACAGAGCTTTTAATCAGTCTCCATTGTGAGCATCTCCTGCATCTATTGCGAAACAAAGACACAGAGAGATCCCTACAGGTAATTAGTGTGGATGTGTAGGAGAAAAATATGTTTATCATATACCGTATTGACCCCGATTTATAAGATGCACTCCCCCATAATCTAAATCTTCAAGATAGCAAGTGGTACGCTTTTACACAATGTCACATGTCTCCCAGAAACGCGTTTGTTATTCCTGCCTCTTAAAAATATCCCTGATACACGCTCTCTCTGTGTCTCCATGCCTTGATTGTCCTTTTCCATTTCCACTTCTCCTCTTGCCTTTTCTTGTGCTTCTATTTTTTTTATCTGCTTCTCTCAGCCCTTCCTCAAAAGGGGCAGAGCCTGCATGCGCGCCCTCTACCCCTATTGGAGCTACAAGGGAGAGGCTGTCTGTGCGATGAGTGCCGTGGCTCTGTACTTTTGCAGAAGTACTCCAAAAGGCCAATATAGACTCACAGAGAAAGAGAAGCATTTATGCACCCCTCTTTCTTATCGAGTCTGTCTTCTTGAAGTACATCCTCAAGAGGGGTGACATAGTTGGCAAGAGAAGGTAGGGTGACATTGAGAAAGCGTGAGTGAGAGTGTGAGAAAATACTGTTTTTGTAGCCACATACAATAATAAAGGGCAGATCTGTGATGCAGAATTGAACCTTAACGCCCTCTGTCGCAGAATCATTCACAGGGGAGGCAGGGTGGACTGGAAGAATGGGTATCCTGGAATTCAGTTGCTCAAGTACACAAGTAGTAGGTAGAATGCAGATGTAGGCAAAGTCAAATATCACCAACACGTACGGCAAAAGAATATTCAGGGTTACAAGCCAAAGTCAAGAGCAGGCAGCAGTCAACGTAGTCAGAGATCAAGCAGGAGGTCAGCAATCCGTATCGTACGAGGAAAGAACTGCTCTTCCTTTGAAGGAAGGGGGGCTTGCCACATTCAAATGATAACTATAAAATTAAGATATCATTTGAATGTGGCAAGCCCCCCCTTTATCACTAACTTCATGTAACCATAATACACGTAACCATAAACATAGACAGGAGATTAATGATTAATAGTCTTAAAATGTATGGCCAAATTAATACAAATGCAATGCAGTGTTATAACAAACACAATATTGAACACTTTAAATATAAGAATTAATCTGAATCTTAATGTGATTTTAATGATGTGTTCATTTATCTGGATAAAAGAACAAAACAATCTATTGAGTAATGACTTTGGTTGCGGGCATTTGTTTATGCATGTGCCTCTTAAGGTCCCGCCACAGCATTTCAATCGAGTTGAGGTCTGGACTTTGACTGGGCCATTGAAACACCTTGATTATGTTCTTTTTCAGCCTTTCTGTTGTAGATTTGCTAGTGTGCTTGGGATAATGTCCCTGTTGCATGACCCATTTTCGGGCCAAGCTTTATCTGTGGGACAGATGGCCTCACGATTGACTCTAGAACACAAGAGAGGCGTTTGTTGTCGATTTATGTATGAATTTTACGATGATACATTTTTTTTCAAATTTCGGGCCCCAAAATTAAGGTGCGTCTTATACATGGGGAAATACGGTAGTTATTCCAGAATCCCTTCTATCTCCCAGAAAGTGGTTCACCCAACCCCTCTTTCCGGAGAGTTCCTGTATGTCCCTGTTATGGCGGAGATAGTCTATGTGAAAATACACACATATAAGTTAAAATACAGCATCTGCTGCTTCAGCTGTCTGACTTTACATTGTAAAACCAGATAGCCTATCTTATATACACCCAAACCTTCTTAAAAGCATATATTTATGAATTAAATGTAATATTACATTTAATAGGGCACCCTTTATTTCTTACAGTCCTTCTTGAGGGTGAATGACTGACATAGAAAATGAGCCCTCTCAAATAGATATAGTATATAGATATATGTGTGCTTTTAAAAGATTGTATGAGACACAAGTGACCTGACAACCACAGATATTTAAAATTTAGGCTACTGTGAGGCATAATTTAGCCGAATCATAGAGGCACTCGGTTAACATGTTTCACCTATAGTTTTAACTCGGTCATATCATTAGCGTTCCATTACCATTGCAGGCATCACTGCAACCATTTTCTTTCTCTCTTGTCACTCTCAGGTAGCTGTGCCACCAACACTGCTCCCACCATTGGTTTCTTTTAACCCCTGCCTTCCATGCCTTGTTTTAGGCCTCTGGCTCCTGCCCACCGTGACATCTGGTATATTTTCACACCAACAGCTTTTTTTTTTTTGCTGTTCACTTACACAGTGTATTGAAGAGACCACACTGTTTACTGATGCGCGTAGGGGGTGATCTGAATGAAGGTGTTATCTTGCCCAAATCCTTCTTGATTTTCTTATCCTCCTTGTCTCAGCATTATTATCTGGCTTTGCAAATGGTCATCTAAAAAATACACAAAACATACATACGTAACATCCACTAAAATACTAAGACTTCCCATAAGAGTAATTTTGGGGTGTCTTCTCCACCCACCTTTAAAAACATCAATTATAATCATCACTCCACTCAAAATATAGTTTATAATTATTTAATCTGGCAACAAACATAAAAAACATATCTGTAGCTGGCAGTGTAGGCGCCCTAAACTAATAAAATCATAATAAAAAAATAAATTTGGCCCACCTGAGAATTTTGAGGATTATTCTTAAGAAAAAATTTAAAAAAGGTATTAAATCTCCTGAAAGAAATCGCACATGTTTAATGTCCCAGTCTCACAGGTTTTCTTCTTTTTTTCCATTTTGATTCTTCTCCTATTTTACTGAAAATGAATTATTTAAACAAATAGATTAGCACCTTATGTTACAATAATAAATTAAAACAAATCTAGAAGAGGACCCTAGTTCTCTTCTGATTTAGCTAACCTTTTGTTTCGTAACATTCCTTTTTTATTCTGTACACTTCTGTCTTTACAGTGTCTAGATCCTTCATATACACTGTTACTTTACACTGCAGCTCATTATTCTCCTTTTTTAACACTTTCTTTCTGGGCCTTAATGTCATGGTAGGGAATCCAAGCCTTGATGTGGGTTTCTGTAGCACTATCACCTCTACTCTTAGTTTCTCATCTATAATTAAAACCACTTGTATCGCCCTGCCTCCAGCTATCACCCATGAGTCTTTCCTGAACATGGTGTCCTTTAGCAGAGTAAGAGTGGCAATTTCTGGCAAAATGTCCTACTTTACTTTTGGGGGGCTGCTCTGATACATCTGGCTCTGAAGTGAAGGTCTTAATACCGACACAGGTGTTGCATTAATTTTGCAGTGACTTTTTTATTCTACGACTAACATTACTTTGCTTCTCGTCTAAACCATTTCATTTACATCATTTTCTGTAGCTGTACCTCATTACTTTCAGCTCTGCAATGCACATGATTAGTCTTCCTCTTACTGCAAATTGCAAGGGTCCTACACTTTCCCTCTGCACCCTCGGGTAAGCTGCTCATTTGCACTACACAATTTCTCATTTTCCACTTTGTACTGCTCCGCTATCCAACGGGCAGCAAAATCCAAAGCACGGTCCATAAAAACACAGTTAAAAACATGAGTTTGATGTGGAAGAACTTGACGGGCTCGCAGAGAACCCTGACCGCAATACCATAAAACAACTTTAGGATGAACTGGAACGGAGATTGCAGACCAGGCTTTCTCATCCAACGTCGGTGCCGGAGCTCATGAATGGGCAAAAATTCCCACAGAAAGCATTCCCAGAGGAGCGGAAGCTGTTATAACTGCAACTTCATATTAATGTCTACAAATTGAGAATGTGATGTTATAAAAGTCCATGTTGGCGTAATGATCAGCGGTCCCAATACTTTTTGTCCATATAGTGTATATATATCGGTGCAGAAACTATATGTATGTAATAATTGTGGTTTATGTTTTTGTGATCTTTTAGTTACTACAGAGGATAAAGGTCCAAGAACTGCAGCTTGCCATCACTGAACAAGCATTACTTCAAAATACCACCATATTTGCCTGCCATTTCTTATCTGACTACCTGCTGTCTCATTTCCAAAATGTACTTTCAGAAACCCGTCGGCATGAGATACAGTATATGTTCATGGGTTCAAAGGTAAGGTAACGATAAGCGAAATAAGTATTTACCGTATTTCCCCATGGATAAGAAGTTCCTTTTTTTAGAAAAAAATGTCTAAAAATTGGGTGTGTCTTATACTTCGGTGGTAGATTTTAGTTTTGTTTTAACTAACTGCTGCTTACCTTCATCCGCCGCGGCTGCACAGGAACCCAGTGGAGTCAAGTGAATGCACATCACATCACATGACTCCGCTCAGTTCCTGTTCCTGTGCAGCCTCGTCGGGCAAGGCAGAGGTGAAACAGCGGCCCCCACGGAAGTCGGCGAGCGGCAGCAGAAGATCTTGCAGTTCAGGTAAGGTTGGGTGAGTAAAACATATATACATATATATGTATGTATGTAGCATGGATCCGGAGGGCACAGGAGGAGCTGAAAGTGAGCGCATGTACTGGCTGCCTTTGCTGATGATAGGAGTGTGATTGCTACAGTTGCCAGCAGCAACATCAATCACACTCATATATGCCCAGCAGCCAGTACAATAACGTTATGTAATATATATATATTTTTTAAAATTGTGGCCCCCAAAAATAGGGGGGCGTCTTATACAAGGCGTCCTATACTTGGGGAAATACGGTACTTAAATAAATGTCATACTAGCTATTATAAAGGGCTTCACTTTAAAAGCAAACTCAAATGCAACTTTTAATTGCCAAATTTGATAAATGCATTTATTGTGGTGTGTTTTGATATGTATTTTTTTTTATCTTTTCCATCTTGTTTTTTTAATATTACGGTATTTCTGTCTCAATTAGATACTGCTGTTACTGCCAGAGTCTGCTCATTCAGATTATCAACATCTCATCTCCAACCCTCTCCTCCTAGTAGAGCAACTGTTGATGAATATGAAGATTGGATGGGCTTCTGTTGCGGTGCAAACTGTCCAGCATCTTTTGGCTGAACTTGATTGTAGTCTCTGCATTGAAGATATAGACATATTATTGTGTACATATGCAGGAAAAGCCTTGGATATTCCATTTTCATTCCGTGAAAGGAAATCTGGTTGGTGACACATATGCTTAGTTTGTACTGTGGGGGATTCAATTATTTATAAATCTACAGTGTTGTGAAAAGTATTTAACCTCTTTCCCTTTTCTTTTTTTAAAATATTTGTCACACTTAATCTTCAGAATAATTTTAATATTAGATAAAAATAATGAGTAAACACAAATTTATATGATATGATGATTTTATGTATATAAGGAAAAAAGCCATACAACCCTACCTGGACATATGTGAAAAAGTAATTGCTCAAGTGTCCAATGCATTTGTCCTTATGGTGTAGGTTGCTTACATGAAATGTACTATCTGTCTATCCAGATAGAATACCAGAGAGTAGCAGTCATTCAGCAGAATCCGAAACCATTACATCTCTCTCACCAACAGATCAACCTACTTCCTCTGTGGCTGGTAAGAAAAACATTTTAAAGTGAATCTGTCATATTCTACATTTCTACGTTGTACGTTGAGTGTATTTAATCACTGTGTAATGATTACAGATTACTGAAAATAATTGCATCTGACGCACATTTAATGTGTGCACCACTTGAGCAGCCATCTGAACCTCTTACTCTCCTCATTAAGCTAAACATCAAAATTTGTTAAGGCATTTATTCTATTTTGCACAAGGATCTACCAGCTTTTGTTGGGGTGGCGTAAAAATGTTAAAACTTCAGTACTTCAGGGACAAAATAAGGTTTCTTTAAATTCTTTAAACTCTGATCGGATCTGCTGTAAAACGTTAATGCAAGGATATAAGAAATACACTTTTTTCCAACACTCTCCATACAGCCTACTGTGCGCATCCATATTGTGTAATATCTCAGACGGATCTGTCTAAAGTTGCCTCTGTATGTGACGTTTTGCGCATGTGCAGCGCCCGTTTTGGTTACTGGCAATAGCATTACAATGAGTTGTGGTGGCCATTTTGTGGTGGCCATTTTGTGCATGGCTGTTAAATCTTCATACACAGTGCCTGAGCCCAAACCTATCTGTTCAACTATTACCATCAGCTTTACTGTAATTACCATAAAGCAGAAGAAGCACCCAGGGAATATCTCTGTTTTTAAAACTGTAAACCATCTCTGCACTCTTTTATAATATTACATTAATAAAACCAAATCCTTTAAGTGCAATGTGGGGACAGGTGTTCTTACCAACAAGCATACTGCAGGCTTAAATCATGTCCCCCAAGTGAGGAGAGTAACTGTAACAGCGGTCTCTGTAAGAAGCGTTAGAATTAGGCTAGGAGCTCGAAACTGGATGTGCGCTAAGCCCGCATACTGGAGATGCAGCAATCTAATCCTGCAAGGTTTCCCCGCTCTCGAGGAAGGCAACTGAATAAAAAACACTACCTCAGACCCAACAGGGTCCCGAACAAGCTGTGATCCATAGCCCCTTCAGGCAGGGGCTGTAGAGGCAGCGGTACAAGGCTCACCTGAGAGCTGAAGAAACACAACAAGCGAACATGAGCCCTCCCTAGGGCAGAAAAACACTCAGGGTCACTAGGTGGGGAGGGGTTTTATAATTTCAGTTCTGCCCTATCTCGGGTACGAGTCTATCTGTGGAGTGTCACCAGGGATTGCAGTGAAATATTACTCAATATGGATGCGCACAGCAGGCTTTATGGAGAGTGTTGGAGCAGGAAAAAGCTTGCATTAAAGTTTTACAGCAGATCTGATGTTATTAGAGTAAGAAATTTAACAAAACATTCCCCCCCCCCACTACGGTTGTCAACTTGTACCAGCTACGTATGTGGTGTGTACTTTGCAAAGTGGGCCTAGGATGACAACTATGCGCCAAGGGTTGTGTATTGAAGTATTGTGAAAAGAGATAGTTGTAGTATAAATGTCTATGTTGCTGTTATTAGAGTTTACACAAAATACCGTATTGGCTCGTTTATAGGACGCACCATTAAAGTGCTATTTTAAAGAAAATTGTATTTATAAAGAAAAAATACACATTAGTGGAATGGTAAAACAGTATTTTATCCAATGAACAGGAATATGTGTAACATTTTTGGTATCTATTATGCAGTTAGTCAGCATAGGTTATATACAAACAGAAATTTGGAAAACCAGTAGCCATTTTAAGGTCCCCCCCTTAATTCATAATCCTCCTTACTGAAAAAACAGTAGAAACTGACCCCTGTGCCTACACAGAAGTCTTTACAAGGCCAGGGCCCATAGTCAATAGGGAGGAGGCTCCAGTGGTCCCAGCGATGGAGAGTTTTATCACAATAGGAAAAAAGTGTGGCCTATAATCGAGCCAATACGGTAACAAGTAAAATATTCTGTATTCCAGCTGCAACATAGTTCTAACTTCACTGTCTTGTTTTAGATTGGTCTCGTTTTCAGACTCCTCCAGCTTCTCAGGAAAAAAGCTTGAGGAGGAACAAGTCTTCTCCAGAGTTTGTACCACCCAATAAGCCTCCAGCAAAAACTCAGTGGATACCAGATGAAACTGAAATAATTTGCATGGTCTGTAAAAGTGAAAGGTTCACCATGGTAAGAATCAGATTCTCCTCCTCTTAGAGTAGTTAAAATGGTGGCCTCGGTGACGAACAAAGTAATGAAGATTTTTGGGTTGCGCACATTCGTTTTTCATTATTTTAATCCAATAATGCGTTTGTTCATTATTCAGACGAATGGACGAAATGGTACAATTCGTCACGAAAACGCATTTGAATATGAATATTTTAAGTAAAATAAATACAGTAAAGTAACAGGTTTAAATGTTAATTCTGCATACATTCAAATAATTTAAGAGTAGAAAAATAAGAATTCTCCTGTCTGTGCCACTGTTAGAAACACTATAGACCTCTTCCCTCTTATAGTTGCTCCTTCCACCAGAGTCTGTTTAGAACACTACTGTGCCTAGAGTGCTGTAGAACAGAGTGCTCTGTTTGGCTTTGAACTCGGCCATTGGCTTAGTCGTTTCACAAAGCGTTTTGATGCACATCAGGAGGCACTCAATAGATAAAGATTAACAAAAGCCTTGTTAAGTTGGTTTGATGAAGGACATGCATAGTGATGTGACTGTCCTTAACAAACCCCCCCTCCAAAAATAAAGCCAAACAGCATACCTTATATGAAACATTATTAGATACACCGACAAAACTCATGGTGTAATCCACTATTAATTGTAATTTTTTTTGTTAAAGTTTAATCGCCGACATCATTGCAGACGATGTGGACGTCTTGTCTGTAGTTCCTGCTCCATGAACAAAATGGTGGTGGAAGGTTGTCGGGAAAACCCAGCACGGGTTTGTGATCAGTGCCACAATTATTTCTGTGCAAGGTAAATCTGCCTATTTATCAAATGGTGCACTCCCTCTTTTTTGACTACCCCAAAGGCTGAATACTATCAAATAGAAGTACCCACTTTGAGCATATGACTAAATATATGTTTGCCATTAAATGAGGGGCTTAATGTCAATATTTCACAAATGCCATGGGCTTCTTTCTGTTCTAGATACAGCTTTGATCAGAGTGGGTTGGAATAATCCAAATCCCCTCTATGCATTTGTGCTCTCCCACCGTCTCGGCTATCTTCTTTGGATGCTTTCTTCTAAGCGTGCATGTGTGTATAATCTCCCCAAAGCAGTTCCAACAGTGGGTCTTAAGAGATCCACCATGTGCATACGCCAACTGATTTCAACGAGCTGGTACAAACTGGAGAGGGGATGGCAACATCAGCCATTGATGTTTCTAATATATAGGGGTGCCTTGCTCTTCTAGTTGTCAATCCCTGTTAAAATAAACTTCTTCTTTTATCAACAGCAAAACACAAGATGAAACAGAACATACAGAAGGTAATTGGCTACAAATGGCTACTTTTGCTTTGTATACATATGGACAACATTTGGACAGAAGTATACTCTCTATGTGTTTTAAAAAATACTGTAGTTCAACTGTTCCTTCATCTTGAAAATAATATATGCACAAAAGGGTTAGAGGGTAATGAATTCAAAACATTTACCCACAACTTACACTTCAGAGGGCCATTGTGTAAAACCTAGGGGATGGTACAAAGAAGGGGCAGAGGGAGGGGTAACATCTTTGATTATATGAGTATATGGGAATGCACTACAGCACCTCTTCTGTGATGAGCATTCTGCAGTGCTTTAGAAAAGCCATATTTGGGCTCAGTTGCGAAAAAGCACCTTAGCCGTGTGGATATATATATTGGATGAGTAAACTGGCTCACTTTCCTAAGTTGGTGTGTCAGTTATGTATTTCTTAGTGAAGTAATGCACAAGTAGCCTTTTAATAACATAAATTGTGTCGTGTAGCATAAGTGTCTGATATTTAGATTTTTTCTTGCACTGAAGCTGGGAAAGAACTCTCAAACCCCATGAGCCTGCTCTAATTGGGAAATGTCAGTGTTCAATTTCTAAAATGTCTCAAGCTTGTTATGTTTGAACCTGGAACCAGTTTCCCAAAAATTAGGCATTAGTAATGTTTACTTGATTCACTTAAGTCTGGTTTCAGACCTCTTTACTCTAATGAAACAGTTCTAACAAAGGTGAATGAAGTGCTCTCTGTGAAAGCTAAAGTTCATGTTCCAAGATAATACTATGAGATATACGCTCACTGGCCGCTTTATTAGGTACACCTGTTCAATTGCTAGTTAACACAAATAGCTAATCAGCCAATCACGTGGCAGCAACTCCTTGCATGTAGATGGGGTCAAGACAACTTGCTGAAGTTCAAACCGAGCATCGAAATGGGAAAAAAGGAGATTGTTGGTGCCAGACAGTCTGGTATGAGTATTTCAGAAACTGCTGATCTACTGGGATTTTCAGGCACAACTATCTTTAGAGTTTACAGAATATGGTCCGAAAAAGAGAAAATATCCAGTGAGCGGCAGTTGTGTGAATGAAAATGCCTTGTTGATGTCAGATGTTAGAGGAGAATGGGCAAGACTGGTTTAGGATGACAGGCAACAGTAACTCAAACAAGTATTCTGCACACCTTGGGTGTAACGAGTGGTTGTTTGAAAGCACAACAAGTCAAACCTTAAAGCAGATGGGCTACAGCAGCAGAAGACCACACCGGTTGCCACTCCTGTAAACTAAGAACACGAAACTGAGGCTACAATTTGCACAGGCTCACCAAAATTGGGCAATGGAAGACTGGAAGAATGTTGCCTGGTCTGATGAGTCTTCATTCTAGCTGCGACATTCAGATGGCCCTTCAGTAGAGCATTTGTGAGGTCAGGCACTGATGTTGAATGAGGAATCCTGGGTTGAGGTCAGGGCTCTGTGTGGGCCAGTCAAAGTTCTTCCACAACAAACTCATCCAACCATGTATTTATGGACCTTGCTTTGTGCACTGGGATGTGCACAGTCATGCTGGAATACAAAAGGACCTTCCATAAACTCTTCTCATAAAGTTGGAAGCATAACATTGTCCAAAATGCATTAAGATTTCACTAGAATTAAAGGGGCTAGCCTAACCCCTGAAAAACTGCCCTATGCTTTTATCACTTCTCCACCAAACTTTACAGTTGGCGAAATGCAGCCAGACAGGCAACGTTCATAATCGATTAGTTGGCCGATTATTTTTTCGGATAAAAATAATCAATATGCTAACTTTTTGTTTATTTAAAATAAAAACGTATAATTTTACATTAAGATGTGTGATTAACACTTTCTCTTATATCACAACTGGCATTTCTCTATTACCGCCTTCTTATATTACTGACCATAATTAATAGCAAATTCTCTAAAAGGTACAAGAACCCAAACACATTATTTCGCAAACTAAGTTTTTACATACCAAAAAAGTTTCACTTACCCAGCCACTCCACTCTTGCCCCTGCACTCACTACTCCCACTCTGCCCCCTGCTGCACTCACACTCCCAGCTCGGCCCTGCACTCACACTCCCACTCCTGCCCCTGCACTCCACACTCTTCACTTTGCCCCGCACATAGACACCGCACATAGACACCCGCACCATAGACACCCGCACATAAGACACCCGCAACATTAGACACCCGCACATAACCCCGCACAGAGACACCCGCACAAACACCGCACATAGACCACCGCACAAAACCCGCACATAAACACCCGCACATAACACCCGCACATAGACACCCGGCAACATCATGACAACCCCACTTAGACACCGCACATAGACACGCTCCACATAGACACCCGCACATAGACACTCCGCACATAGACACCCAGCACATAGACACCCGCACATAGACACCCGCACATAGACACCCGCACATAGACACCCGCACATAGACAATCACTTACCTCAGCTATGGACTCGTTCCAACTTTCAAGTAGTTTAAAACTTTATACAGCAGACCAACACCATATCTTAATTCAAGCGGGTCACATCCGATGATTATAGACCATGAAAAAGGTCAGCATCTGGGGATTGACACATATTGGACAATGCTCAGCGAGGACCATCAAGAACCGGAGCTTGGGGGTAACATTGGCCTTATGTAATATTTTTTAAAACATTTTGCTATAATCTTGAGAAACCAGGGTCTTTGAATTTCGAACATAGGCTCAGAGCACCAAGTCCAAGTCTATAGTAGGGAACTCATTACACCAAGATGCCGCACCAACCACATGCCCACTCCATTCCACCATCGGCCTAATAAAGCTGTAAGTCGTTGCCATCTTGAGCGGCTTAGTGGATGACACCAGAGTAAAATGGTCCAACAAATTGACAATGTTAGCATGAGAAAGACGCTGCAAGATTGTGTGGACATTATTGCACAACTGCAAGTAATGTATGGGATGTACAACAATGGGGAGAGAATCTAGCCTGGAACTGCGCAAAAGATAATAACCGGCCTGTTTTTGGGTCTAGGAAGTCCTTAATTAAACTGCCACCACTACGGGCTAAGTGTCTGAAAATCACGTCTTCCCTGCCTACCTACCAACGGGAGGAACCTGGAGGAACGAAACACCAAGCCCAACCGAGACCAGACACGCTCCCATGCTCTCAAAGTATGGTACAACAGAGGATTAAAAGTAAGATCCTCAGGCTAAGAGGATTTGGGAAGATGCAGGAGGGAGATCAAGGAAACCTCAGGAGACAATTGTTGCTGCAAGCCCAAATTCGCAAACCTAGTGCGAGCCAGTATCCAATCAACTGCAAAGCGGTAATTGGCCACTAGGTTATAGTAGGTTCAGGGGTGTGACCGGGGCGTAGAGCTGGTCCCTGTCATCCGGGGACAATTTAGGAATACCAGCCTTTTGAAAAATACGGGAAGTCATTACTAGATTTTGTCAGAACAGCAAAAATACTCCACAAGGGCCTTCAGTCGGATGCCTCTGGAGACCCAAGGAGCCAGCAAGGATTCTAAAATGTGCGGCCCAGGAGAGTCCCAACAAGCCCTCCATAGCATCCATTGACCAATGCACGCAGAAAAAGCATGGGAAAATGAAGTTATACTACTCCCATTTTGTATTTTGAAACCAAAACAAGACGTTGACAACAACATGCACAGGAATAGCATGTAGTGAACAGCACGTAGTGAACCTAGGGTGGCATATTATCAAAAGAGAACAGGCAAGACATGTAACATCACCATATCCTTTGTGCTCATAGAGCTCTCTGCTTAGGTGAGGCAGATGGAGAGGAATGAGATAGTGAGCAATGAGTAGGGAAGGGAGCCACAGGAGAAGCAGGATCCAGGATCATAGAGGAGGTAGACGCAGCATTCCCTTGAAGAAAATCCCTAGCCTCCTCCGGAGTGTCAGAAAAATAGGACTGTCCCTCATACGTGATTCTAAGTTTGGCCGGGTAGAGGAGAGCAAACTTCACATGCTTAATGTGGAGCTCGGAACAGATCCCGGAATACTGCCGTCGTTTAGCCGAGACTGCAGCCGAGAAATCCTGGAACAACAAAAGTTTATGATTTTCCTGTATGCACAGTGGAGGCTCCTCCATAGGAGCACATGCACACGTGAAGTTAGTATGTAGTTATTCTTTGTCCCTGAGAAACCAGTTCGGTTAGGACAGAATCGATGGACTCAGATAATTTGCCCAATTTAGAATCCAGGAGCAGAGAGATTATAGTAATCAAGTAGTGAGCTGTCAAATGATCTTTTGAAGAGAGTTCTGGAGCAGGGTTAGTGTCTGCCACAGCAGGCGGGGCCACGTGACGAAGAGCCGCCACAAATTTTTGACCTTGCCTTGTCTAGTAGATGATTTGGACGGGAGGATCCATGTATTTATCCATGGGAAGATAGGCACAGAATAGCAATAGCAATGAGAAAAAAGTGGCCTTAGGAAGGCACAGAGCGTAGGAATAGTGAAGCTGGAAAAAGAAGAGAAGAGAGAAGACAAAAGAGAAACAAACACGCCAAAACTCAGCATTCTCTAGTAGGATGTGACACAACCAAACACAGAATGCTTTAAGTATATCTTGCAATACAAAAGGTTCTCAATCAGGAACAATAGTGCAGGTAACACATTGTAAGCAGACCGGCATATATGTATAAAGTATAGCACAAAAAGTCAAACGCAAAAACCCACTACCCCCGCCCACCTAACTGAAAAAAACTCCCCACCCCTAACTAGCTGATAGACGGTAACTGTGACACACCTGAAGATGAACAACAACAGAGCGTGCGAAGGAAGTCCTGCTGGAAAAACGGCTCAGAAAAAAACGTGCACTGTTTCTTTCCTTTTTTCCCTTCTTTTTTCTTTTTTTTTTTTTTTCAAGTCTCATTTATTTATAATAGTACAATGACATACATCCGCAGTGATACATCAAGATATCAGACAAAGGTACCATGAAAACGCACATAAGGACCTCGATACATAGTATATGAGCCACAAAAGTGGCAGAGGAAGTGCAGAACATTGGTGAGAGCAGAATACATAACAGTACAGTAAATGGATATCAGCCATTGTAGCGGACCAAAGGGTCTAAATGAGAACTGAGCAAAAAACCAAAGAACATCACGTTAATAGGACAATACCCCCAGGCTAGAAACCGTTCGAGGCGGAGTAAGGTCCCTCAGACAATTACAGCACTCAGATCGGAATGCGCAGTGAGTAAGGGAAGGTAACCCCACAATGTAATCCAAAGTAAATGCCCTGGAAGCAGGGGCATAAGAACCAAAGTAACATAGACAGGAAGGGAGATCGGAGAACAAAAATTTAAGGGGAGGGGGAGGGAAGGCGGTACAGGAGAAAAAGAAACATGCAAGGAACATGGTGGGACACCCTCCCCCCGGCGGGCGGCTCGGCGATACATGGTATTGATACCAAGGTTAGTCCTAGTAGGGCGAATAGGACGAGAGTACCAGCACAGGTATGAGTTGAGAAATGAGACGAAGGGGACCATGGAGGACACGTGACCTGGAGCACATGGGCGACTCCCAGACCACAGATCAGGGAAGAGATGGGGGTTGGCAACGTAGGATAGTGGTGAAACGGGGGGACAGGAGAAATTGGTTCCAGAGGAGCCACTTTAATTCATTTTTGTAACCCCGGCCCTTGGCTGTGGACACCAGATCCTCCATGTTGCAAGTGTACACAACTTGTCGAACCCAAGCCTCTATAGGAGGTGGGCGAGCCGAGCGCCAATATCGGGGAATAACGGTTCTGGCCGCATTAATGAGGTGAAAGGAGAGCGAACGTTTGTATGAACCAAAAGATTGCGCAGTGTGTTGAAGTAGAACCAGCGCAGGGGTGAGTCGAATGTCAGGATCGCACACTTCCCTGATGACTTCCTCCACCCCGTCCCAGAAAGGCCGGATCAGCGAACATGCCCACCATATGTGAAGGTATGTGCCCAGGGCCGAGTCACACCTCCAGCACATGGGTGAGGCTTGAGGGAAAAAGCGGTGCAGGTCCACAGGCAGTTTGTACCACCTGGATAATAATTTGAAAGCAGTTTCCTGCGTCTTACTGGAAATAGAGCCCCTCTGCGTCAGAAGGATCATAGAATCCCATTCCTCCGGAGAGAAGACTTGGTTTAAATCATGTTCCCACAAACGAAAATAATATGGCTTATCAGGAAGGTGCGACGTGACCAAGAGAGCGTATAACCTGGATAAAAGATGAGCGGGTTCAGCAGCGGCCGAGCATAGCATCTCTAGTGGTGTAAGTGGCCTATGAAAAGATGCGTCAGTAAGTAGTGGGGATAGAAAGTGGCGCAATTGACAATGAAAAAAGGTCAGAAGAGGCGGGGGGGAAGGAGAACGTGCGAGGGCAGACAGCGGACGGAGACGTCCGTCAGCAATCACATGGGACAACCGAAGAACCCCAGACCCGGCTGGCAATAGTGGTTTAACGGTAGGATTACGCAAGCCAGGAGGGAATTCGGGATTATCCGTGATCGGGAACAGAGGACTAGGGAAAGGCAGCACGGAACCCTGAGAATGGAGCCGGGAGACCACTCGGAGGGTTGAGGAGACGGTAGGATGGCGGGGTATGCAAGGGGTCCGGAATTGCTTCCGGATCCACGGGATAGCTGCAACATCGACCGAGAAGAGCGAGTTCTCGATCTGAATCCATGGCTTATTGGAGTGTAGGGTCCACTCCACCACCCGACGGAGGTGGGAGGAGGCCCAATACTTTTCCAGGTCAGGTAAGCCCATGCCCCCCTGAAGACGAGGCCTGGAGAGATGGTGATACGACAGACGTACCGGTTTCTTATCCGCATATGAATTTGGCGAACATTCTACGACACGTTGCGAAAAATGACTTGGGGAGAAAAATCGGGAGCGATTGAAAAAGGTAAAGGAACCGCGGCAAGATGTTCATTTTTATTATACCCATACGCCCGAACCAAGATACATGAGGGAAGGCCCATCGTCGGAGGTCCCCACGGACAGCGGACAACAAGGCATAATAGTTAAGAGAGGCTAGTTCACCGACATCCTTGGAGAGATAAATACCAAGATACTTGATGGATGTCAAATGCCAGCAAAAAGGGAATTTACTTCTAAGCTGAATTTGCATGGGGGATGGGATGTTAAGGCCAATACATTTATTTTTTAAAGAGAACAATGCTAAGGACACCTCCCCAGAAAACAATTGGTGTGCATTTAAATCGGTCTTGAGAGGATATCTAATAAAACCTAGATATAAAAAAAAATATAGATATAACAATTTCTGAGTAGTTCACAAGGGGGTTAGTGGCTGCGCTCTCACGGATGTATATGAAATATATAAAAGAAAGAAAAACACAATAGTGCAATATGTCTCAAGGCTTGTTTTTGTTTGAAATGAAGGCCACAAAGGGCAACTCACATTTAGTGGGGGCTTCTTCAGTTATCCCCAAAGTATTAGCTTGGGCGATATAATCCTCGCCTTAAAGATTTCTTTGGCAGCACTATATGATATGGGCTTCTTCAGTTAGCCCCAAGATCTTGAAATTTCTTTAGCCTCAGCCTTTGAAGCAGTCTGGAGTGTCCACAGTTCCTTTTTGGTGAGCAATTATAGAATTGCTCACTCCTCAACGCTTAAGTGGTAAAATCCCCACACAAGGTGTTTTTTTTTTGTCATAAACTGTTTTATTTGGTGTACAGAAGATCAGGAAATACATGAACACAGGTCCATATGGTACAAGTAAATGTGTTGAGCAGATACACATACAATCATGCAGTCAAATTGCGGACAAAAAGAATGTATACGTGAGTGTACAAATTTGGTCACTTATCATAGTAAAGGTAAGGCGATATATAGGAACCAGATCACCGTGAGTATTGCAGATTGACCCAGGTAAAACTGAGCATGTGTGCAATGTGACCTACCAAGCTGGTATAACCATAAAAAAAATTAAAAAAATAAATAAATAAATCTCCTAATCTTCCAGCTAAAGATGGCCATATCAAGATGAGTATGTAAATAGGGAAGAAAAGAATGGTAAGATTGCATATGTACCACCGTTAAATATTTTTTTTGTGTGTGTGCACTTCCTATGTTGTTAAGTGTTAAAATGAGCCAGTACAAGTAATAGCGGATAACATAGAGAGAAACAGGAAACCCGTGAGGTACTGGTAATTTGACACCAAGAAAAATTAATAAAATAGACAAATAAAATTAACCTTTCGAAACCGGGCTATGGAGGTAGTCAAGCACAGAGCTGTTATAATTATTGGCTGAATCATAAGAAGGTCAAGACGCATCCGGGTCAAGGATATGTCAGAGAGAGGATGTCGGGCACGAAAGCCCACAAAGATAATTAGAAAGAGAATGATAGAAAAGAGGGGTCAGGTGCCATTAGAAGTCAATGTACGGGAGCAAAACCAAGTCGTGTGTGTGAAAACCAGAGCGATCTGTGCTCTGAGTTTAGCCGAGAGGGTGTCTATGAAGGGTTCCCAGATGTCAAGGAATTTTTCTCCCCGCCTTTCCTTATCCTGAAGGACTAGGGTCCATTCTAGTAGCATCGTCTTCGTAACTTTATTCCTCCAGTAGGCAAGTGAGGGTGCCAGTGGGTTTAACCAGTGATCTAAGATAGCCTTGAGTGCAATGGTAATCAAATAATCTAACAAATGTATCCGGTGTTTCTCTTTGATATCTAACTTATCGTATACTCCCAACAATGAATCCAGAGTGATGACAGGAGGGCGACACCCCACTATATTGCCCATTCTGGAACCCACCCCCTCCCAAAAAGACAACAGCTTAGGGCAATTGAATAGACAGTGTTCTAGGTCAGCCGATACCAAATTGCATTTGCAACAACGTGGCTCAGAAGAGGGAGCACTCCGAGAAAGTTGTCGGGGAGAGATGTACGTTCTATGGAGAAGTTTGAGAGTAGCGTCCTGGAACCAAGAAGCCTGTAGGTTTTTCAGTCGTCTAGTGTACGCATGTAGTAAGTTGTGAGAGGTATAAGAGGCATCTCGGTGTAGGAAAGCCCACCTGGCAAGCCCTGATTTGCAGTCGGCATAATTCAGTGGTTTAAAGATTGCCCTGTAAAGCGTTGAGATGGACACTTTACATTGATAAGAGGGGCTCAGTAACACTTCTAATACGTGGTTATGTTGGGAGGGATGCATGAGGTGTAGCGTTTGTTGCAAGTAATGTTTAGCTTGCATGTAGGGCCAAATGTGAGAAGGTGGCAAGGAGTATTTTTCCTTAAGGGCTGGGAAAGGAAAACATGTTTTAGAGGAAGGGTTAAATATATCAGAGAGCAGGTTGAGTCCTCTAGCCTTCCAAATTGGGAATCTAGAGTCCGGGGTAAGCCCCTGGAATTTACAGTTGCCAGTTAGAGGTAAGAATAGGGAAGAGGAGTAGTTTCCAAAAAGAGGCAATCGGGCGCTACGCCAAGCCTGGATTGTTGGCATTATGAGAGGATTGGTGCGACAAGAGAGAGGGATCTCTCTCGTGGGAGCATGGAGAAGATAGCATATATCCCATTCCGGGCAGAAACACTGATCTCGTTGCCAATCTGTAAAAAGGTTGGAATGGGAGATCCAGTCTTTTGCGAAACGGAGTAGACAAGCAATGTTATATAGCTTAATATTGGGTAGATTGAGACCCCCATTCGATTTGAGTTGAGAAAGTTTTTGAAAGCTAATCCTGGGGCGACCACCTCTCCATAAAAAGTGAGAAAATGAGGTGTGGATTTTCCGTGTATCTAACGGTGACAACAGTAATGGGAGCATATTGAGAATATATAAAAATCGGGGAAAAATTACCATCTTGATAAGGCTAATCCTCCCAACTAGGTTAAGTGGAAGGTTAGCCCAGGCTTTCAAATCTGCGAGGGACTTGGTAATAATAGGGAGCATATTTAAATCAAATAATTTAGTAAGGTCTATTGGGAATACCACACCCAAGTATTTGATGGAATGCTGGGCCCAGCGAAAAGGCCAAGCCTTAAGTGCTTCGGGAGGTCTACCTTCCGAGAGCCAAAGTGCCTCTGATTTATCCAGATTTATTTTTAGACCAGAAACGTTTTCAAACTGCGTCAGGTAGGACATTATGACAGGAATAGTGTCATGTGGGGCTCCCACGAAAAGTAACATATCGTCCGCGAAGGCTGTCACTCTCAACTCACGTCTCCCCATCAGCATACCCGTATATGAGGGCGAGTCCATTATAAGACGAAGAAAAGGATCTAGAGCAATATTAAACAAAAGTGGGGATAAGGGACAACCTTGTCTTGTGCCTTTTTCTAAATTAAAGAGAGGTGAATTTAAATTATTAGTGGTAATAAAGGCTTTAGGAGAGGAATATATGGCTTTAATATATCGTATAAAAGGAGAACCGAATCCTTGACGCTCAAGTAAAGAAAAGAGATATTTCCAATTCACATTATCGAATGCTTTTTCCGCGTCTAAATTAATAAGTAAGTGTGGCGTGGTTGGGGAGGCCTTTGCTTTAAGAATGGCCGCTATTATTTGCCTAGCGCAGGTGACTGAGTGCCTATTTTTGATAAACCCCTTCTGCATTGGAGAAATGAGCGTCGGGAGAAAAGAAGCGAGTCTGTCCGCCAAGATTTTATGTAGAAGTTTGAAGTCTGAGTTTAGCAATGAAATTGGCCTATATGATGAGGGAGAATAAGGGTCTCTCCCTTCCTTATGTAAAACAATTATGCGTGCAATATTAGAATGGAGAGAAATCTCTGATTTAGTGAAGGAGGCATTAAAGGCCATTGTAAGTGAAGGGGTGACGTGGTCCGTCAGTATCTTATAAAACTCTGATGGTAAACCGGCGGGTCCAGGAGCCTTGCCCAGCTTAAGGTTTTTGACAGCCCGGCCCACCTCTTCCTGTGTCAAGTCCCGGTTAAGTAGCTCTTGTTGGGGTAAAGACAGTCTAGGAAGGTTTATCAGTCGAAAGAAGTTGTTTATGGAATCGTCAGAAATAGATGTAGAGGAGTATAACGTTTGGTAATATTTTAAGAAAGCTTGATTAATACCTTCCGAGGAAGTATCCAAGGAGCCATCATGTTGTTTGACCGCAGGAATAGTGGAGCGAGTTGATGTTGATCTGACTAATTTGGACAATAGTGTGCCCGCTTTATTTGCATGTCGAAAGAGATCGGCTTCTCTGTATCGAATCTTTAAAAGGGATGCATTGTGAAGGAGAGTATCATAATTTAATTTGGCTTGTGTATAAGCGGCCTTGGAAGCAGGAGAGGGGTCGGTTATGAGTCTCCTCTTGGCTTTAGATAGGCTAATGCTGAGCTTGTTGAGATTGGTAATAGTGTCCCTTTTCTTTTTTGTGACATAGGAGATTATATGACCCCTGAGAGTAGCCTTTGCAGCATCCCAGAAAAGTTGAGGGTTGTGTGAGTGTGTCTTATTATTCTCTTCATACTCAGTCCATGCCATCTTAAGGCTGTCCTGAAAGTCTTGTGATTTGTACAATAAAGGATTCATGCGCCAGTTAAAGGAGGAGAGTATAGGGGGCCGAAATGTAAAGGACAGAGTGATGGGAGCATGATCCGAAATAAGGATGTCCAAGATCTGGGCTTTGCTAATATATTGTGAAAGGGTTGATGTACATAAAAAGTAATCAATTCTCGTAAAAGAATTATGAGGGTGGGAATAGAAGGTGAAATCTCGTTCAATGGGGTCTAAAATTCGCCATGTGTCGATGAGTTGTAACTGTCGACAGAGACGCACAATCGGATTGCTTCGCGTTCCTGTTTTGGGGTGAGTCCCTCTACTATGATCTAATTTAGGGTCAGCCCATGTATTGAAGTCAC
>VKOC01022450.1:0-33546 GCA_009364415.1 Spea multiplicata | reverse complement strand
GCTGAAAAGGGGAGACATGAGAAGCAAAGGGTCTAGGTGAGCAGAGAACGAGCTAGAGAGCCAGACACAAAGTCCAACCAATAGAACCACGTTTTTTGATATCTCTCAATCGCCCCGGTCGCAGAAAGGTGGAACTCCTCCAATACCCGGACCTGTTCCACCCGGAGAATCCATTCCTTAAGAGTAGGAGGGGTGGCGCTACCCCAATGCAGGGGGATCAGCGCTTTAGCCGCCGTAAGGAGATGGCGGAGAACTGACTTCCGGAACCAGGAGGCGGAATACCTCATGTTAAAAAGAAGAAAAAAATCCGGCGTAAACGGTATGGCTCTATCTGTAAAGTAATGCAAGTGAAGATGGATTTCCAAAAGGGAACGATATGTGGGCAGAGCCACCACAGATGGAGAAGAGAGCCTGGGACAGCAGCACACCTCCAGCAACTGTTCGGTACATCCGGGCGATAAGCGGAGATAACAGAGGGAGGACGATACCAATTGGCCAGCAATTTATAAGACATCTCTTGGTCTCTGTTACTCCTAGAGCAATGATGAGTAAGGACACAGATCTTCTCCCACTGTTCCGAGGAAAGGACAATCTGCAGTTCAGACTCCCAACACCCCATAAAGGGGGGAGAGCCAGAGCTGAAGGCCTAAAGAAGTAAGCCATATAGACGTGATATACCATGGGGCGGAAGGGAGGGCGCCACACAAAGGTCCTCGAACCTGGTTAAATCCCGCAACACATTATGTTTGTGGACTAAGGACCGAAAAAAGCTACGTAATTGAGCGTGATGAAGCACATCAGTAAGGGAGGGAGGAGAACGCGCAGCGCGCTGAGCCAGGGGTTTGACGCCAGTTGTAGTCAAGTAAAACGAATGGACGTCAAAGGAGAAGGAACAGTGGACAACCTAGTCTGTCGTACAATCGAGAGCCATGTGGCCAAGGTAGCACGAATAAAAGGATGTGGCAGCGCCGCACCCCGGGCCGTCGGAATCGAAAGCCAAGGCAACACACCCACGGGAAGACCCAGTAAGGCGGACTCAATCGCCACCCACTGCTTGTGACTAGGATTATGAGACCATTCCAGAACTCGAAGTAAGTGGCAAGCCCTGTAGTAAGACCGGGGGCAAGGTAAAGCTAACCCGCCCTGAGACTTAGGGAGGATCAAAGTAGAGAAGCGAATCCGGGGGCCCGCGAATTCCACACAAACCATCAGCTCATCAGATCATCAGCATAGCCCAGCACTTTGTGGTGAGTGCCCCCAACACGAAGACCGCTGATGTCTGGGTTCAGCCTGATAGCCTGAAGAAGCGGCTCCAGAGCGAGCACAAAGAAGATGGGAGAGAGCGGGCAACCCTGTCGGGTCCCGTTACGAATACAAAAAGGATCAGAAAAGGAGCCGTTAACGCGGACACGAGCTGTGGGGGAGGTATATAAGGAGTTCACCCAGGTAAGTAGCCCAGGACCAAAACCCATGTGAGCGAGGGTGGACATCAAAAAGCGCCAGTCCACCCTATCAAAGGCCTTTTCCGCATCGGTGGACAGCAGCATAGCCGGGGTAGAGGTGTGTTTAGCATAGTGCATGAGGGATAAGGCCCCGATCGTACTATCCCTCGCTTTCCGACCCGGAATGAATCCGGTTTGATCAGGATGGACTAACAAAGGCATGAGAGGTTTCATTCTGTTGGCCAGGATCTTTGCAAAAAGTTTTAGGTCTGCATTCAGCAAAGAGATAGGACGATAGCTACTGCACAATTCAGGGTCCTTGCTGTCCTTAGGGATCAAGGCGACTGAGGCCGCCAAAGTGTGCGCATGAATACGGCCACCTTCCAGAATGGAGTTAAAAGCACTCACAAAGTGAGGGCCTGGAATACAGCGTAATACTTCAAAGAGAACCCATCGGGGCCAGGGCATTTACTGGCTTGAGAAGAGCGGAGGGCCAGCGTAAATTCCGACAAAGTAATTGGCAAGTCCAGAGGAGAGGCCTCCTCCGCCGTTAATTTCCTACCAATCGTCTTATCTAGGTATGAGCGAATGGTGGAGACACCGCTAAGCGAGCATGGGGAGCAGGCGCCTGGGCGAAGGTTGTACATGCCCTCATAATAGTCCCTAAAGCACTTGGCAATGCAATTTTTTTATTTAGTGTAAATGACCATTTGCACAAATACCAGATAACTGGGGAAAACTCACCATGTTGTGTTTCATCAACAATATACATCAATATACAACAATATACAGTATACATCATCAGCAATATATGTTATAAGATAAATCAACGTATGTGTTTACAGCAAGAGAAATTGAGTTAAATATCCTATAATTCCATAAGCACTCACAACTGCCCAAAGACAGCAGTACAGGCGTCTTGTGAATTTGAGCCAATATCACCTTTAGGATGACCGCTGATTGTCCTTCTAATCCAACGTCTGATTTTTTAGTTAAATGAGCACAAATTCCCATAGACACACTCCAAAATCTTGTGGAAATCCTTTCTAGATGCCTTCCTGGAGGCTGTTATAGCCGCAATGGTTGGCAATCTTAATGCCCATGGTTTTTTAAAGAGAAATTCAAAAATATAGGTGTGATGGTCAGACGTCCACATACCATTGGCCATATACTGTATTTGCTTGAGATACAGGTTTTGCAGAAACAAAACTGAAGTCTATGCACTGCTAAAATGTAATGTTTTACATATGCATCAAATACATAAACAAGGTACACAAAGAGTTAAGGATGTCGGGCAACTACAGGCCAGTTAGTCTTACATCTGTAGTGGGAAAAGTAATGGAAACAATGTTAAAGGAAAGGATTGTTGAACATCTGAAGTCACATGGCTTTCAAGATCAAAAACAACATGGGTTTTCCTCAGGAAGATCTTGCCAAACAAATCTTATTGATTTTTTTTTTGATTGGGTGACTGAATAATTGATCAAGGTGGTGCAGTAGACATTGCGTATCTGGATTTCAGTAAGGCCTTTGACACTGTCCCACATTGAAGACTTTTAAATAAACTGCAATCTCTGAGTTTAGATCCCAATGTTGTTGAATGTATTAGGGAGTGGCTGAGTGACAGAAAACAGAGGGTTGTAGTCAATGGCGTATATTCAGAACAAGGTCTTGTTACCAGTGGGATACCTCAGGGATCTGTACTTGGACCCATTCTCTTTAATATCTTTATTAGTGATATTGCAGATGGTCTTGATGGAAAGGTATGTCTATTTGCTGACGATACAACAGGGTTGATGTTCCTGGAGGAAGAAGCCAAATGGCAAAGGATTTGGGTAAACTGGAAAAATGGTCAGAGCTGTGGCAACTGGAATTTAGTGTGGATAAATGCAAAGTAATGCACCTGGGGCATAAAAACCCAAGGGCAGAGTATAGAATATTTGATACTGTCCTAACTTCAACGTGTAAGGAAATTATTTAGTGGTACTTATTTCTGAGGATTTAAAGGTAGGCAGACAATGCAGTAGAGCAGCAGGTAATGCTAGCAGAATGCTTGGTTGTATAGGGAGAGGTATTAGCAGTAGAAAGAGGGAAGTGCTCATGCCGTTGTACAGATCACTGGTGAGACCTCACTTGGAGTATTGTGTACAGTACTGGAGACCGTATCTCCAGAAGGATATAGATATGCTGGAGAAAGTTCAGAGAAGGGCTACTAAAATGGTTTATGGATTACAAAATAAACCTTACCAGGACAGGTTAAAGGATCTTAACCTATATAGCCTGGAAAAAAGACGGGACAGGGGGGATATGATAGAAACATTTAAATACTTAAAGGGAATCAACAAAGTAAAGGAAGAAAGTTTATTTAAAAGGAGAAATAAAACCGCAACAAGAGGACACAAGCATAAACTAGAAGGGCAAAGGTTTAATGGTAACATCAGAAAATATTACTTTACGGAAAGGGTAGTGGACGCATGGAATAGCCTCCCAGTGGAAGTGGTAGATGTTAATACAGTAAATTCATTTAAGCAAGCATGGGATAGGCATAATGCCAAGCTAGATATAGGATAAGGGCAAGTACTAAAGGAGAGTACTCAGAGGTTGGGCAGACTGGATGGGCCTTCTGGTTCTTATCTGCCGTCACTTTCTATGTTTCTATGTTTCTATGTGAATATCTGCATGTGTCAAAAAATATCCTCTACACCTAAAACAGAGTCCGCGGAAAGTGAAAACGGTTTTATAGATTGTGTTTGTATCATGAACTTACTGTGCTCTAAAGGTTCTCTCAAATTCCGGAGGTCCCGTGACTGCCGGAGGGATCACTTTGTACTTAATTCTACATTTTCCTACCAGATTGGCAAAGTATGCTGCAGAATGAAAATAAAAAAAACATGCATAAAATATTGTTACAGTCTGAACTGGATATTATGTATTTTTTAATGCAATAATGTTGTAAAACAGTTTTTTTACCTTTTCTCTGGTAATTAGTACACAACGATAACAAGCAAAGGTCTATATTTCCAGCTTCATTGACCTTAATATAGTATGTGTGTATGTGAAGTTTAACAAGTGTTTCTAATTTGTTCCTGCTGCTCCAGCTATTGCCGTGTGGAATTAGTTACACACTGTCTTTCCCTAATTATTTTTGTTACGTTAACAACCCTGTTCACTTTTCCGTTGTCCTGCTCCAAGATTCTCTATTGTACAAACATGACTGTATATTTATCCCAACTTTGGCATCTAATGCTTCTGAAAGTTTCATATTGACCATTCCCAACTTTAGTTAATTAAGTTTAGGGATACCCAAACTGGAGGAGAACACTGAGAACACCGTGGTGGTGAGGAAAGCAGGACCACCAGCCCACAGAAATGTGCCTCAAAACGTCATGTTATTGTCAATCCGCGCTATTAACGCCTGCATAGATATTATATTTATTTAATACAGGAATAAAAATTAAGTTAACTAAATAAAATCTTCTGCAGAAGGTGCACAAAAATATTTCATACATTTCCAATACAAAATAGACTGAACTTAATAAGAGACCAGGGCTGTCTAAATCTAGCACAGAGATCGGGACATTCCTTAAGCCCTAACTGATCCTTAGGGGCCTACCTAAAGTCATTAAAAGATACATATTTGCCCTAAAACTGAATCTCTAAATCATTAGCTACTGAGAAAACTTGACATTTATCATAATGAAAATTATACTCTCGGTAAAAAGAATAAAATAGATTGTTAGTCATTTTATTAATTTTATTTACTAATGTAATTATTAATCTAAAAACAGACATCAATAGCTATTTGCTCAGACACCTCTAAGTAGTCGATCTTGCAATGTTGTCAAATCGAAATGCACGCAATCCTTAGAATTCCAAAACTGTTGCACAACTAAATTTCCGCCCTGAGATTAGTAAACCTCAGAGAACATGAAATGAGAAAAAAAAATTACTCATCCAAAACAGAACACTGTATTTACATAGGCAGCAACTAAAGCAAAGCAACAGACGAGATTCAGCACTGATAAATGCAATGTTATGCATTTTCGGGCATAGGAAAGAATATGAAAATTATATCTAAAATATGGGTGTGTTAGGGAAATCATTAAAAAGACACTCCAGTGCCCTAGAGTCCCCCTGAACAATGAATGTACTCACTTTTTAAGTACTTTTATATGCATCCAACCTAAAAACAATGAATTTATACATATATATTTGAACAATGCAGGGATATAACATGTTCTAAGAATATTTCCATTTTCCCATGCGGAAAGGAACGTTTCCCCTTTTTGAGGCAAGATTGGAGATTTCTTTAATCTGGTATTGTCTTCTTCTGGGTGTCTTTTTTATCATCTAAATTGTTACTCTGCACTTGCAAACATCTCTTATCCAAACAGTGGATTCATCATATGAAGTTTTACAGAATATAAAATGAACTGAAATAACTCAGTAATATGTAGCATCCCCCCACAAATGATCAGGACTTGGTGGAAATGCAAATTAAAGACAAATATGATATTAGAAGACAAAAAAGATAACTCCACTGCTGCCAGTCTATCCACTTGAAATGACAGCTGCCCATCGGACTGTTGAATCTGCAGGTAGCCAGTCATCATGGCAGTGTGGCCCACAAGCAAATGCTGAAGATAATCCTTTTTTTTGCTTAATATTATTTCAATGACTGTTTTGCACTCTATAATTATTTTAATAGCTTGAATCTTACCAAATAGGGAAATAATGTTACCATAATAGAAAATAAGCCAGACTCGTAATTAATTTAATACATGGAATAGTTATGTAAGATCCAGCATATGTTGCTCATGAATCCGATGGGGACACACGGTAAAAATGAATTTTCCTTTTTCAAATATTTTTATAACATTAGATTTTCCAAGTCTTATGAGCAAATGTGTTTGACCTAATACTTAGACCACAAGGTCATATGCAGTTCACATTTCCTGTAAGTTTTAAATATTTCTAATGAGGTCAGTAATTGACATTTCCAAAATTAAAAACCACCATCAGTGGTTATAAGATCATAAATTAACATTCAAAGCACGAAGCTATTGGTCATAAGACGATATTGTCACAACAACGGGGCTCAAAACAAAAGCAATTGTAAGCAATTAGATTTTGCATGTAAAATCTCCCAGTATTTCAACTGCATCAACACACAGTTGTATGCATCCAATAACGGTTTTCTCTCAGGGGGGATCATTAATAAAAAGTGAATGGTAAAAATAACTTTACTTATAGGTATGCCCCTCTGCCCCAAAGAATGCTTTATGCCCCGAAATGCCACCACTTGCCCCCAGATATGCTTTATGCCCCCTAAAAATGCCACTCTGCCCCCCAGATATGCATTATGCCCCCTGATATGCATTATGCTCCATAGATATGCCCCTCTGCCCTCTGCCCTCCAAGAATCTCATTCCCCCTAGAATGCACACTGCCCCCCCGATATGCTTTCATGCCCCCTTAAAAGATGCCATCTCTGCCCCCCAGATTTCCATCATATGCCCCCTGATCTTGCTTTATGCTCCACTAGATATGCCACATCGCCCCCCAGAATATCCATCTGCCCCCGATATTGCTTTATGCCCCCTAGAAATGCGCACTCTGCCCCCCAGATATGACTTATGCCCCCTAGCATTGCCCCTCCGACTTACCAATGCACCCCTAGACTCCATGGTGTCTAGCGAGGCCGGCCGTTGGACGTCTGTCTCTATGACGGAGAAGCACAGGCGAAAGTGCCGGTAACAGAGGTTGTCTACGCACTCCACCGGAAGGGTGCTCCACCATAGAAGCCCCGGCAGAAGAGCCAGCAGCGGAGGTTGTCTATGCGCATCGCGCAGATGTTCACCAGCTGCTGGAGAGAAGGATCCAGGTCCCCTGCAGTGCTGTGGGGGATCTGGATCCTAACCCTGCAGTTTACCTGCAGCAGGTCTAAATTAAATAAAAATAAAAAAACACCCGCGCGGTGCCCAGAACTGCATGCCCCGGATGTGGGGCGATACGAATTGCGCATCCCTGCGCTAAACCCCCGAATATAGGCTGCACCCCCACTTTAAAGACTTAAAGTGGGGGGGGGAAAGTGCAACCTATAGAGGCATAAAAGTTTCCTCAATCTCAGGCCAAGGGTTAATCTCGGGCCAAGTTGCCCCTTTGTTAATATAGAATAAAAGTTTGTCTGTATGGTCACTTACTCTAAATGCTTCAGTTAGGAAGCGTGTGCTAACTGTATTTTTGGATTTTTTATAGACCTCTGTGAAATAGGAACTACAAAACTGGCAGTAGAAAATAAAACAAGGAAATGAACAACTGAAAGGGCAGAATCACAGGCGTTAAATTTATAAATTCCCATTTGTGAAGGTCAATAGTTTGTCGCAAGGGTTGGGTCAGTGAGGTAATACAAATGTGGGGTGGAATGCAATAGTAAGGGACAGGGGCTCTGTATACACTTACTGGTTAAGCTTAGCTAGAGTTTGCATATTCCTAGTTGTTTATGAATAATTCTTCATTTTAATACATCTAATTGCAAAATGTGTTAAGGTTTGTCATTCCTGAGAGAGACCAGGTAAGGTGAGAGGGGATGGGATTGAGGGGTCATGTAGTCAAGCAGGAGGAAAGGAGGAAAGGAGAAGAGCAGAAACTTCATCTGTAGAGAACGTTGGTTTAAAGTAGAGGAGGAAGGAGGGTTCTGGGAGTAGAGTCAAAGGGAGGGTGAGAGCAGGAGGGAGACTGTGAATATTTTTTGATTCTCTCAATTTTTATATTTAAGTAGTTAGCAACATCAGTGGCATTTAGGCTATCCCAAGGGATGGTAGTAACAAGACAAAGAAGGTAATTGAAGGTACAGGAGACGTTCAGGGTTATGAGGTAAAAGAGTAGATGAAGGAGGTAAAGTGGACTTCCTTAGCAAAGTAAAAATGAATATATAGTGCAGGAAGTCAGGGGTAAAGGATGACTTCCACCAGCTGTGTTCAGCAGTACGGGAGCAAAGTTGATGATGTCAAGTTAGTATTATTTGCCAGGGTTGTGCGTGAAGGTCATGAAGAGCGAGTAGTGGTTGGGGCCTACGTCCAACCAGGTTTCTAGGGTGTGATCATCATTGTGAGTAGGGGAGATAGTGTGTTGTGTAAAATCAAAGTGGAGGTAATGAGACTCGAAAGGGGTGCCTTCTGGGATGATAAAGTCTCCAAGCATGAGGGTACATCAGAGTAGAGGAAGAGGGGAAGCTATGACAAGAAGTTGCCAAGAAAGATAGTAGCAGGACCAGCTACTATTATATACCTTAGAGTTTATAAAATATTTCAAAGTAAAAATACAACAACAAATACATTATATAACAATTTTATACAATAGACAATACAGGTGCCCCTGCCAGAAAAGCTTCCTGCCTAAAAGGCAGTGGTCTAGAAAGCTGTGTTTTGGTTTTGTTTGCAGTGCCTGTATAATTTTTCACTTTAGTGATCTATACCCAGACTTCCACAGCATCAAGTAACAGCCAAGTAAGTAAACTGGACAAGGCTGAACACTATAGTCATCTCAACCCCACAGTGTACCATGAAAAGGACAACCTAACTGTTGGAAAGTCCTGATTATAGATCCTGTTGAAATTTCCCACAAAATAAGGAAGCTGAGTTTCCTGGTCTTCAGCCTTTTGCCCAGCTAAGGGTTATCAGCAGCATCCTTCTGTGGAAGCCCTGGTCATGTTCCTCCTGTAGGGGACATGGTCAAAGTCCTGTGCTGTGCTCACAGATGGGTTGCCCCTTCTAAGAAAAGCATTACTGTTCTGTTTCTGGTCAGCGTTTAGGTCTCCAGGCCCTTGTGGATTCAGCCTAAGGAAAATTCTTGCCTGTCATATTTTCCTGGCTAAATACCGGTGCTATGAGTCCCTATGACACATACATGAAGTGTATACACAAAGATAGAGAAAAAAACATCTACTGCTACAAGTCAAGAGTCTGATTGCCTGATGTACAAATGGGGGTAGCTCCGCGGCTACCTTCCCTAGTGTTGCTAGGTTAAGAACTTTCTTGCCCTCCTAGGAAAAGCCTCTACCTCTGGCAAGCAGGAAAGTATGGAAAAAGAAGCAGCTTCAAAAGATAAAACAGGGCACACAGGCGTTCCCTGGTACACCAAACACAAGCTTCTGGTCCATGCTGGTATATAGGCCACCTGTTCTGATTCTAAAGGTATAATGACACTCAGGTGGAACTCCCTCTACCCCTTTTTTGGTCTAGGCTCGGCATTAAAGATTAATTGGTTTTATCTTATTAGCAACAAATGGAATTGGCAGGAACATTCTTTTAGTGATAAAATCACATAATCACCTTTTATATATATAACCATCAACAGGAGTTATGTACAAAGTTTTCAGGGGGGGTAAAAGTAGGGGGAAAATCCACTTAATACTGTATTAACATTTTTCTAAGCACATTTTTGGGTAAAAGAAAAATGGTAATCGTGCCATAAATTGTGAAGCTTCTTATGTATAAATACTTCTTGTGAGCTTTCGGCAAGATAAACCGACAATTTAAGGCATTGCCCTTATGGGCTTGCAACTTTTTATACATTATTTCAACAGAATAACACTGTTTAAGATGGTTTTAAATGGAAGAAATCTGATTCTAACTCGGCTGTTAAGTAGGTCATGACAATAGTGGAGACTGGCCATTACGAGCATATATTAGAGTCCCGCTTTTGAGTTTTGAATGCTGAAATACTATAGGCACCCCTTTATACTATGCGGTGTGGGGGGGGGGGACTGCTGTCTAGAGAGGCCGCTTGTCTTCTTACCTTGCTGGCAGGCGTACAAAACAGAAACTGCAGCAAGAAGCACTATATCCTCAGACATGTTTGCAGAATAGTGAGCGAGCGAGCGAACACTCTGTGCAAGAACAGCTGCCGAGACACACCTACCACATCCGCACATGGGCTTTAACCGTGTCGGTGCTGGCACTAATGTATGTTCAAACAGCTCTTGCGTGTGTAGGAAATATCACATTGGGGAATATTCATAAAAGTATCTCTGGCACAACAACTATGTATCCAGGTATACAATGATTAGCACAATTATCTGTTTTTTTTTTTACCTGCTCAACCACACACCCCAGGGTCCTGGAGAAGGCAGGCAGGGGTATTTGTTATGGGTGGGCCCCTGGCAGGACCATACACTTAGCTTACCAGCTTGTAATGCATCGAAGCAAAACGATGAGCTGTGAGCATCATGAAGAGGCCATGTGAGACCAGTGATTGATGTCCGTGCTGCAGACCTCAATTGATTTCACAGCTTTGTAGGCTGCAAAGTCCCCAAATAAGAGTACTCTGCTTAAATAGGGACACTTTTTTTAGTAGCTGGTGTGTGCAAAAATCTTCTGTTGTACAATTTTTTTTCCTGTTACAAAAAGATGTGCGCACTGAATGCTTGTGCAAGTGTAAACCTGAAATTGTTTCAAGATACTTTGGCACATCTAGGAAGTTGTGTATGTAAGTAAGTAATGTAAGTAATTTACATGTATTTGCATAATTTGCATGTATTCCTTTACCTTGAAGTTGCTGCAGCTACCCTCCTCCTCAGTGGATGAAAGTGTTTGCCACGCATGCACACAGGGGTCTGAATAGACTCCCACCTGCCCTCACCAGAGCTGTCTGGTGGCAAGTATATGATTCAGCCACACAGAGACATTTCTTGGTCCCAGGCAGAGGCTGCGCCATTTAGGCATAGTGCTCCATAGTGTAATTGGGCCAAATACAAAGCCCACTAGACTAAGGATAAGTGTTGTGCCGGTAATGTGGCAGAGGGGCTGCCATCCTCCTGGAACTGCTGTCCTAGATAAGAATGTGCCACTACTGCACTAAAAGTCACAATGAAAACCTACTATTAGAGAAATGAGAATCTGAGGAAACAACATATACATTTCATATACATGAAGTTGTTGGGCTGGTTATGCCTCCTTTAGCAGGAATTACAGTAATTACACTGTGGAGAAATTATGGCCAAGTCCTCTATACAGAACTACTTTAAATCAACAACAGTTGCTTTAAGTCATATGCCACAACATCTTAATGTGGGTTATGGTCTGGACTGTGGCAAGTCTATTCCGAAATGTTAATATTCTTTCTAAGAATGGAGGGAGCTGGGAACTCCTCACACAGTATTTGATTTTCACTGGTTATAATGGGCCTATGCCATTGACATGCTGTTCTAGCACCCTTGAGGAGCATCCAGGTGATTTTTGGAAAATGGTAGGTGAGTAGCCATGCTCTTCTTAGAGAAATGTGGTTTCCAGCTTATTGTTGGTTGAGTAAATACCTGGTGAAATTGATTTCTGGCGGCTCTTGAGGTGGGCACCCATCCTCTGTAGGGGAGATGTGTCTGAATGTTGGTCCCATATTTTTAGGTTCATTGGTTGGTTATTTAGTTAATCTATCTACCTATATGATATAAGATTCTGTTACCACCTTATAGATGACAATAACGAGTTTAGAAATCCCATTTATCTTATGTATCCTGTAGGTCATTTGAAGGCATTGGTAACATTAAAGTTAAATATTTATCCATTTTTGTTCTAGTGTGGTTTTATTTTATTTTTGTGGAGGGGCATCAATTTATTATAGTGATCATTACATTTCATAATTCGTTTTTATGAATTTTTGTAGTAATTCTATAAGGAGATTAGTCTTTTTTAGCGAGGCAATTAATTAAAACTTACATTTTGATTGTAAAACTGAAATTTTGATCTATTTGATAGTATTTTGTTATTTTGTTTCAAGGCAAATTTAGGATAGTACTTCCTGTAGGACCCAGAAGGATGGCCAAAAGTCGGCTTAGGTGATCCTCGGGTCCAATTTGTCAATTATATTTCACATATGTGGTGACACTGCCCTTTGCAAATCCATGATGAGATTTATCAGTCCTTGGCTTGCAGAAGATATGCTCGGCACGACACATCATCTCGCCAGCCCTCTCTTGGTTGAGATACTTGGTGGCCTCTATATGTCCTGCTTCAGATTTATTTTTTTATTTAGGCTTTCATGTCTAATTCTACCATTCCTAATATTAAAAGTCCCAAACCTACAGAAGTGGATTTTGCTGTTTGTTAATTTGTGAGTACAAGCTACACGCCTCCAAAGACAACATAAATAATTGCATTTCTACCCAATTTTTCTCTAATTCTGCTACATCTGTAAAGACTTCTGTTTCCCTGAAACAAGCATAGCCCTGACCTACATTGGACTTTATTGAATTTAATTTATTACAATTGGGCTTATGCTGTAACATCCTCTCCTACAGCGTATAACCTTCCCACACCCATACTTCTAGTTTCCTTTCCTTCCTTCATGCTAATCTGGATCCACTTCTCATTCAGATGTATCATTTATCATTTTTGTTCTGGCACTTTTAGCTTTAAATATGTGAACTTTTGACCAATTCTCAAAAAGACCATGCTTAACCTTTTGTGTTTTTCCAACGATCTCACTTGCAAAGAACTTAGAATATCTAGAGTCTCGACCTCTGTTACTCTTAAGAGTTGTGTGTTTCAGTCACTAGATTGGATTGATAAAAGCACTGTTGCGAAATATTGCAACAAGAAGAGGGTGTTAAATAAGTGAACCAGTCTCTCGGCAGAAGTGGTAGACATTAATACAGCGAGGAAATTTTATCTAAGATGAGACCACCGACTGATTAAGGTCCACGTCTTTACATCAGAAAAATGGGCAGACTCTATGGGCAATATGTTTATTGTATGCCGTCAAATTCTATGTTACTATGTAAGGAGTGATTGATTCAACCACAACAAAGTATTTAACACTAATCCATCCTTGTAGGTGTTGAATTGTTGCCACTCCTTTCCTGTATGCATATGATGGCATGAGGAAATGTGGGCATGCCTCTACTTGTAACGTACAGCCTCAGCTGTAAATCCTTACAAATCTATTCATATTGAATACCTTAGAAGATTCAACTTACTCTATCAGGTTGATCTAAACTTGTCCATAACAAGGTTTGTAGGTAAAAGCGGGGGAAGGGACAGTTCTTGTCCCTACTTGTTATAGGAGTATTTCAGACCTTCTCTCTGGTGGAAAAAAAATGCATTGCCCGGCGCCTGACTGGTTAATAAGTGGCCCGGGAGAGTTCCACTTATATTTAATTGTAGATTAAATGAATCACACGATGTAACAATAAATGAGAAAAACGGTTCATACTAAGCAAACACTTGCAACTTATATAACAAATCCAGCCTTTATTAACTCTTAGCCTCCTAATAACTGTATCGGTTATTCACCAGGACACAATGAAGGCTCTCTCCCTTATGTTTGTGAAATCTGAAGGAAATCAGCTCACCTTTACAATGGCTAAACAGATAATAGATGGTGTAAATTGTACATATATAGTTAGTAATGGACATTCCACGGCCAACACCCTTACCAAAACCTGACCCTGTGCCATGTAAAACCAAGTTACAGGTTAACCCATAATCACAGTACTAGAATCATAGCCCCCCACCCCCAAAGCTGCCTGTTATTCCTGGACCAACATTAAAACATATGACTTATTTGCTTTGCGAGATTCAAGTCCAAATATTTCTTTAAAAGAGAATGTGATATTCCAGCGGCAGCCAGAACAAGTAGCAAGAATATTGAAATCAAACTCAGGTAAAATCCTGGGATCCTAAAGGAAGAGAGAAAGATATATGATTAATTCTCAGAAGTATTCATGTATGATGCATATTGGTTGATTAATACCAACACCTGGTATGGGGAATTGGTATAACTTCATAATTTTTCGATGTGTGGCACCGTATCGATTAAAGACTACACTACTCAGCAATACAAGGTTCCTTACTATTTAGATATTTCTATATGCTATGTAATATTACTTTCTTGAGTATTCTTCTATATAAAGTTCAGTTCACTAATTATCAAGGGCCATTGGATGTGCCATTAATAGCAAAGTTAATAAATGAATCACTTTTAGTTAATTGTGATGTTTCCTTTCAACAAGATAACAGTGCTAGGCCTAGCTATTATATCTTTGAGCACGGGCATCTTTGTTCATTAAAATATGTTGGTAAGTATACCTGAAATTCCTGGTCTGTTTGTGGCCCTTGAGGACTGGAGGTGTGCAGTCCTGTATTATTTGATGCATGTTTTGTAGCCAATTATTAGTGTTCAAAAATGGTGATCGCTAGTGCAAAACTAACATAGATAGCAATTATGTTTTGGAACGATATGCCGATTGTACAGTATATTCCATTTGTCCCTTTTGGGATTCGAAAGTTTGTACACGGATAGCATGGATCGTTTACTGAGCTTTACTGTTGCTGGAGAGGAGCACATTTTGTATCGACTTTATCCTGAAAAGTTCTTCATGTTGTGACAATACCATCGTTACCATTGCTTTTAATGAACGTGTGCTCCCCCTTACATTCGAGTTGAGGCAAACCAGACCTCGGTTGTATAAAGCTATTTCCCACAATGCTAGCCTTACAACCCCGCCAAGTCGCCAACATGTACCAAGCAGTGCGAGATAGCCTAAGGGTTGTAGCTGCTAAATTATGAATATCTGGGAATTTGTAAGCGTTGGACATTTTAATGACATGACATCATTTTAACACCAGTGAGTACCTCTTCTAAGAAGGGCTGCATAATGCATAGCCAAATCATTTTAAAGAAATCTACCACATTTATTATGCATAATGCTGGGTCAGGAAATTACTTCTTGCAAGCTCGCTAAAGCAGGGCGTGCATAAAGAAAAGTGAAGTCAAGATGCAATGGCGACCACCGCTTCTAACTCTTGGGTTAGCGAATACACCTGGATGTTCTTAAGGCTAGGTTTAAAACAACATGGTAGAATGTGTTTGCCCACAGATGTAATGGGGTTTAGAGAAAAATAAGAATGATAGTTGTAGGTCCTGTTGTAAGGGATTGTTTCTTACCTGCCTAATACGGACTCCACATAACCTTTAAAGTACATGCGTCGTGCATACATGTAGAGTAGTCCACAAGCTGCAGCAACCTCTGAAATGAAAAATCAAAATTAAGGGGGAACTGTCACATTCACAGATTTTAGGATACCCGATTTCCTTTATTGAAACTACTGATACGGAGGAGAGCTGGTAATTAGGGCCGTTAATAATTTCCCACTGAGCTGATTGAAAGATTCTGGTTTTGTTGGTTTTGCTTGTAATTACACATACAGCCACTAGGGTGTTAAGCGTGTCTTTGTGAAGAATCCTTTCTGATCTCCTTTCTTGCATTTTATGCATTTCCCTTTTGTTAAGGTGTTTTATACACATTGGAAATGTGCTTTGGACTGCTTTATCATTGGATGGAATTGCCAGAACCTTGGTGGAGTTGGACTTTTCTAATGCAAAAGAGTCGGTCAAATGATACTGCAACTCTGCCCAAAACTAAACTTTTCTTCCAACTCTTTTTACTGAATAAACCCCACTATGTACGTTACTATCTAATGGCATTGATGAGCTTTAACATACGTCTCACAATAAGCAAACTATTGTATTACCTTGATTTAAAAATAGGCCAGCATTCCAAAGAAGAACCAAGAATATTGGATAGAACTCTACACAGTTCTGCCTAGAAAAAAAACAAATAACTGTTGGTCACTTGAGGAAAAATGGACTATGAAACATTAGTATTTTAAGCATCACTTTGGTAGACTACCTGTAGGAAACGTCTGGTGGGGGATTATAAAGTAAAATGCAACTGACAGCACTTACAAGCCTGCCCTAGAGGGAAATGGATGAAACGTCTAATATGCATTGATACTTGTTAAATATATCTTAGAATTCTCTTGGAATCTAGCTACTACTAGGCTAGGATAGAAGTAAAACTATTTATTCTTCTGCTTGGACCATTCTCAGGTTTACATAAAGCAATTTAATCCCTCTGTGTACAATGTTGGAACCCTAAGAAAGCTGGTTATTGGTTAATTATACAGACATTTCATCTTTTTGGTATAACTCCATTTATAGCACCAGGTGCCAACCACTTTACTTACTGGGCACGGAATGTTCTCTCAAATTCTGGAGGTCCAGTGACCGCTGGTGGATTAATTTTGTGTTTCATTCTAGATCGGCCAACAAGCCTGGCATAATATGCTGAAAGTAGGGGAGCAAAAACAAGGGATTGATGCGTTTTGTGTTACAATACAACTCTGTACAAACGGATCCTTTTAAATACTGCAGTTACAGAAAATGCCTGGGCAGGGATAGGGTTTTTAACGAAGCAGCTACAATGAAGGAACATATTAAAACTTTGTGTCTCCGGGCAAAAGAGCGGATTCTCCAAGTCACACAATCTGCAGAAAACGCACTCATATTCCACTCATGTTCACCCAAGGCACATCCGCTGCATAAATGCGAAATGCTTACAGTGTCACATAACCAGATGTCACGTTTTGGTCTCCATTTTACATGCTTGCCAGATGTCCTTGTTGATACAGTGCCACTGGCTATTGGCAGCCATCTAGTGGAGCAGTCAGAACACGAGTAGGAAGTGAGAAAAAAGCGGAGATATTTGTGTAGCGTTCGTAAAATTTGAGTTTTACGCTTTTGTCCTCCATCTCTGTGTATTTAAAGCATGGAAATCAGACTTGTGACTACACAATGAGTGACTCAGGATTACATTGAAATGCATGTAGACCAGTTTGTACTTTTTATCCTATAGTTTTCTGTTGCTTATTATGCATCAAATAAATGACTTCATATTTATCTGCCTACTTTCCATGTAGTCAAAACGTGTGAATGGCAATACAGAGAAGTCGTAGTCATTAGATGTTTTAGAGGAGCATGAGTGTATGGAGTCTAATGGACATAACGTGATATAGGTATGCATCTGGCCTGTCTTGGAGTCAACAATATAGATATACATTAAAACATTAAATATAGCTTGAAGAAAAACACATCAGGGTCCCATACAAACATTGGCACAGTTAACCCTTTATGGAAGAAGGCATTTTTACACCCGATGACGACTGTATTTTCAACAATTTTGCTATACATTGGGGGGGGTTTTCAGGAAAACCAGGGATTTCTTTTGAAACCATATTCACCTAAATAAAAATGTACCTAGTATGGGGGTAATTGCACTTGCACTTTAATTAGTGTTTGTGCTGCAGATCACCTATAGGGTGAGATCTCTGGCTGGACACACGTTACGAAAGTGTGTACCATGTGACCACATGTATCCAGTAGGCTGCTGAATATACTGCAGCCACTGGTCTTGAAGGGCCAGGGTTGATTTTTAATTCCAGTCCAACCACTGCAGTGCACCCCAGACCATTACTGGCCTTGCAGTAAATATTGTGATTCTGTTTTAGAATGAAATGTGGCTCGGTGACTTTTTTTTTAGCTCTGCAGGTGATCAAAGGTGTACTAGTTAAAAACAAATGATCTTCTAAGGAGTTTGACTAAATTACCATAATCATGAATTTTGACGTGGGGGTAATAAGGTTTTGTTATCTAAATCATCTTGATTACATTAGTTCCACTGTAGTGCCTGTATATTGGTCACCTAGCAATCAACAATGCTATCCTAACCAAAATTACCAGACCCAGTCATATCCAAACAGGAATGCACTAAAGTTAATCTTCTAAATACTTTATTTCTAGCCTTAAAGTTATTGTCTGAAAACATAAACATTTTCCTTACCATTTTGACAGGCAGACAGAACGGACACTAGTGCAAGGAGGACTAGATCTTCAGCCATGTTGACGAGATCCTGAGTGTGTGTTACACAAGTTTACAGTGCAAGGTACTCCGTGTTCAGTCACACGCCTACCCCATTCAGTCATAAACTGCTTTTCCCCTCCCTGAGGCAGCTTTATAAACGCTGACTCATGCAAGATTCCCTGACAACATAGACTAGAGCAGGGGCAGCAAAACCAGTTGTATATGGCAATTGTGGGGCCTACATATCATATTACATTCCCTCCAACCCCTGTATAAGCCACACCGGGGCTGCAGCCCAGAGTATACTTAACCCCTTCTTTACTGAGGGTGCCCAAAATCTTTTTTTAAGCATTTTTAAGCAATTATACATTCTTGTTTTTTACAGACAGAGCTGTCTTTTGATACAATTTTAGATATATAGTCCAACCAAAAATATACTAATGTCTTGAACTTGAAAAAATCAAACATGCATAGGTTTTTTAAATATTTTTCAAAGTTACAGGGCAGAAAATGTAACATAGTAACATAGTTCATAAGGTTGAAAAAAGACCAAAGTCCATCAAGTTCAACCTATATACATATTGTGTCCCTACTGTGTTGATCCAGAGGAAGGCAAAAACCCTTATGAAGCAGATGCCAATTGCCCCATACCAGGGGGAAAATTCCTTCCCGACTCCAAATATGGCAATCAGAATAAATCCCTGGATCAACGTTCTGTCCCTATTAATCTAATATCCATAACTTGTAATATTATTGCTTTCAAGAAACACGTCCAGGCTCCTTTTGAACTCTTTTATTGAGTTTACCATTACCACTTCCTCTGGCAGAGAGTTTCATAGTCTCACCGCTCTTACTGTAAAGAACCCCCGTCTGTGCTGGTGTAGAAACCTTCTTTCCTCCAGCCGTAGAGGATGTCCCCTTGTTATAGATACAGTCCTGGGTATAAATAGGTCCTGGGAGTGATCTCTGTACTGCCCCCTTATATATTTATACATAGTTATTAAGTCCCCCCTAAGCCGTCTTTTCTCCAAACTAAATAACCCTAATTCTGATAATCTTTCTGGGTACTGCAGTCCTTCCATTCCCCTTATTACTCTGGTTGCCCGTCTTTGAACCCTCTCCAGCTCCACTATATCTTTCTTGTACACTGGTGCCCAGTACTGTACACATTATTCCATGTGTGGTCTGACTAGTGACTTGTACAGTGGTAGAATTATTTCCTTGTCGTGGACACCTAAGCCCCTTTTGATGCACCCCATGATTTTATTTGCCTTAGCAGCAGCTGCCTGACACTGGTCGCTACAGGTAAATTTACTGTTAACCAAGACTCCTAAGTCCTTTTCCATGTCAGTCGTCCCCAGTGTTTTCCCATTTAATACATATTCCCAGCCTGGATTTTTCTTCCCCATGTGCATAACCTTACATTTATCTGTGTTGAACCTCATCTGCCACATCACAGCCCAAGCCTCCAACCTATGCAGATCCATTTGTAATCGTGCACTGTCCTCTATTGTGTTAACCACGCTACAGAGCTTAGTATCGTCTGCAAAGATTGATACTTTACTATACAATCCCTCTACAAGGTCATTAATAAATATATTAAAAAGAATAGGACCCAAAACTGACCCCTGTGGTACCCCACTAGTAACAGTCACCCACTCAGACTATGTACCATTAATAACCACCCTCTGTTTCCTATCACTGAGCCAGTTACTTACCCGCATACACACATTCTCCCCCAGCCCAAGCATTCTCATTTTATGTACCAGCCTTTTATGTGGCACCGTATCGAATGCTTTGGAAAAATCAAGATATACGACATCCAGCAATTCACCCCGATCCAGTCTTGAGCTCACCTCCTCATAAAAGCTGATCAGGTTATGGAAAATGGAACATGTACATCCCCTTTTCCAAATTTGAAATTTCAAAATTTTATTCTGTGATGCTTATGTGTCATTTGGGACTGTTTACAAGCCCACCAGCTCAAGATACCCCCACAAAAGTATATATATATATACAACCCAGGGTATTTTACTAGGAACATTTGGATACTTATCAGGCAACCAGTAGGACACAAATCCCTTGCAAAAGAAGCTGTAATGTTCATTTTCATTTCTTTTTTCATCGGGTTTTTCATGTTTTTCTTGTATTCTGCTGCAAGAAATACCCCACATGCATAGGCTTTTGTATATTTTTTTAAATCTACAGGGCACGTTCCATACCACATGTCACTGGTCGTAGACACTTTGAAGATATCTCACTGATTTAACTATACATTATACCGACACAGACAACTGTCTTGCAAACTATACAGTCAATTCTCCCTTTACAGTACTCATAAACTGTGCGAGCCCCTGTACCTTAGAACAGTTTTATTTTTTATTATTAATAGATATGTGGCTCCCTCTGGCTTTCAATCAGAGAAATTGCAACTCCCATTCAAAAAATCAAATTGCAACATACAATGAGGAAAATTATTAAGTGTAACATTAAAATAACCCCTGGGTATACTTTGATGATTACCATTATATCAAATGTACTTTCCATGCTGCATAATTTGGTTGGTAAATGGAAAATAAAACAATCTCAATTTTTAAAAACATATTTTGGTGATTTTGCTCCGCCTTTTTGTAATGTGCTGATGCATATACATGCCCTTTATGTGTTCCTACTTGTGCCCAGTGCATATTATGATGTATGTATGGAAAATCCTTGGTAAAATGGAGGAAAGCTCATCTTTTTGGCTCTGCCTTTCAATACTAATTAGCACCATTATGATTTATTAGAAAACAAATCACAACACATAAAAAAATACAATCTGCCAGATTAGTTGTTGCCACACAAACCTATAAAGTTCTGTGTGACTAACAATACCACAGTGCCTTATACCATAAAAGTGATCTTATTTCTTAGTCATATTGCTTTAGCAAAAATTTATATGACTTTGCTTTACCACGCCAATGCTAGTAATCACAGCGTGGACTACATGTGAGTTACTCACTGCTTCAAATAAACAAAAAGACTTTGCACAGATGGATGGGCTGCTTCATCCCAAGTGTTCCATTCTTGTGACTAAGTATCTGTTATCAGCAGAAATAGCTACATCATTTTATTGAAGGGGTTGTTGTCACACACTATCCATGAACACACAAACGTGATGACAGTAAAGTTAGTTGTGGTTCAGATGTCAACTTTCTGGAGTGTCTGAAAAAATAGCAAACAGCATCCCCTTTGTAGAGAACCATATATTTGGACTTTTTTGGTGACCGTGGGAATTATTTTGACATGTTACCAATCTTTAATGAAAAAAAAATAAATTTACTAATCACATTGTGATTGGCGAGCTGGGCTCCATTGACTAGCATGGTTGAATGCAGTACCTGGATGGCGCTTGTGGTTGCTCTTCAGAGCAATCACAAGGCGATCAGGGTAGGGGGGGTTGTGTTGCTGTGAGCAACACCGATTATAGTTAGGAAGCAATTGCTGATCGCTTCCTAAGCTCTGTTTTAGCTGGCCGATATCTTTGATGGGGGGGGCTTGTGAGGCTTCCATGGATGCTGCAAAACCGCCGATCACAGCGGCGATGCAGATATTTGACCTGTATGGGCTTTGTCGCGAAGGCATTGCATCATGAGCCCTATGTAAACGTATCGACTCAACTGTATTATACAGAACTGGAGAATTTTGCCAGTTTTGGCACTTCATAGTGAATATTGAAATGAGGAACCTGAAACCACAACTCTCCCTTTAGTGAATAAAACCCATTGAATGTATGCATAAGACCGAGGCATGGAGTGGGAAAGCTGTAAAAACATTTATCACAACATGTCCATGCAAGTGTCGCTTATATTTCTATGCATCTCATATCTTACCATGTTTGTCAAGTGTAATCTAGGGAGACCTGCCTGTTTTTCTTTCAATTAATAGAAACATTATTTAACCTTATGGGGAATATTCCTGATTTCCAAAGTTATTTCTAAAGTCCTATATGTTTTTGTAAGAAAGACATTTAAAGAAAGACAATTTTTGTTTACACAGTCTGTTTTGAGCATGTGGAGTGCCTTCTAGCTTACTCTAGTGTTTAAAGAGTTAACTTTTTATGCTAGATCAAAGCATTTGCAGAATCTATGACTGTACCATTTACTAGACACTGGTCTTATTACTGAGAAAATGATATCAGAAGAGAAATGAAGTCATTTTTCCTGTATCACAAAATGTTATTGAATAATCTATGGCCAATTCATATACCATTGAGCTTTTAGCCTTAACATGTATGATGTCCATTTAAAACCATAATTTATTCACTCAATTTTTGAGCGAATAAAACTATCTGCTTTGAACTTTTTCAGAAGATCTTTACATGTTTATTGTGGCCCACTTATCACAACCAACCTTGCCAAAGATAGATCATACTGGTAATGTATGTCTTCAACCCCAAAGCCCTAGAAGGACAAGAACTACATCAAAGTAGTTTTGTATTTTATAGCTAGAATGGTTTTTTTAAGAGCACAAATGGTTACCTTTGTACAGAGGGCTTCATTCATTTTGTTTGTTCACAATAAGCATACAGAATCATTGTCGGAATGAATTCTACTCAAACACAGGCAAATTATTTAAATAAGACACAACTATCTGAAGACAGACCAGGTAAAATATACTTCTGTAGGATAAGGTTGGCTAGCTATGTACGGTCATGTGAAAAATAATGTACACTCTCTTTGGTTTTACATATCAGGACATAATAACAATCATCTGTTCCTTAGCAGGTCTAAAAATTAAGTAAAAACAACCTCAGATGAACAATGACACATGACATATTACACTGTCATGATTTATTCAACAAAAATAAAGCCAAGATACTAAGTAGCATACAGGTGCTGTTAATCAAATGACCTTGATTAACTGATTATCAGCAAGTGTGACCATTTCCACAAAAGCCAAAATGTTAGCAGTTTGTTAGTCTGGAGCAAAATACATCTTAGAGAAGGAATTGATGCTGCCCATCAATCTAGGAAGATTTGATACCAGATTATCAAAAAATGGAAAATATTCAAGACAGTTGCCAATCTTCCCAAGAGTGGATATCCCAGCAAATTCACCCTGAGGTCAGACATTGCAATGCTCAGAGAAATTGCAAAAATACCCAAGAGTTTGACTTAGTACAGGCCTCAGTTAGCATGTTATATGTTACAGTTTATGACAATACATATAGAAAAAGACTGAACAAGTACGGTTTGTTGAAAGGTCGTCAGGAGAAAGCCTCTTCTCTATAGAAAGAACATGGCAGCACTGCTTAGGTTTGCAAAGTTGCATCAGAAGAAACTTCAAGACTTCTGGAACAAACAAGACCGAAGTGGAGATGTTTGACCATAATGCACAGCGCCATGTTTGGCCAAAACCAAACACAGCATATCAGCACAAACACCTCAAGCACAGTGGTGGAGGGTTGATGATTTGGACTTGTTTTGCAGCCACAGCACCTGGTAATCTTGCAGTCATTGAGTCAACCATAGACTCCTCTGTATTCTAGAGTCAAATATGAGGCAATCTGCCGACAGCTAAAGCATGGCCGAAATTGGGTCATGGAAAAAATCCAGAATAACGCATTTCAAATAAGTTATAAATTGATTTGCAGTGAAATAAGTATTTGATCCCCTATCAATCAGCAAGATGTCTGGCTCCCAGGTGTCTTTTATACAGGTAACAAGCTGAGATTCGGAGCACTCTCTTAAAGGGAGTGCTCCTAATCTCAGCTTGTTACCTGTATAAAAGACACCTGTCCACAGAAGCAATCAATCAGATTCCAAACTCACCACCATGGCCAAGACAAAGAGCTGTCCAAGGATGTCAGATACAAGATTGTAGACATACACAAGGCTGGAATGGGCTATAAGACCATCGCCAAGCAGCTTGGTGAGAAGGTGAGAACTGTTGGTGCGATAAATGTCAATCTCCCTCAGTCTGGGTCTCCATGCAAGATCTCACCTCAAGTTTCAATGATCATTAGAACGATGCTAAATCAGCCCAGAGCTACACAGGAGGATCTTGTCAATGAACTCAAGGCAGCTGGGACCATAGCCTCCAAGAAAACAATTGGTAACATGCCGTGAAGGACTGAAATCCTGCAGGCCCACAATGTCCCCCTGCTCAAGGAAGCACATGTACAGCCCGCCTGAAGGTTGCCAATGAACATCTGAATTGTTCAGTGGCGAACTGGGTAAAAGTGTTGTGGTCTGACCAAAATAAGACCAAAATTGAGCTATTTGGCATCAACTCAACTCACTGCCTATGACTCCAAGAAAACCATCCCCACAATCAAACACAGAGATGGAAACATTATGTTTTAGGGGTGTTTTTCTGCTAAGGGGACAGGACAACTTCACGGCATCAAAGGGACGATGGATGGGGCCATGTACCGTCAAGTCAAATCTTGGGTGAGAACCTCCTTCCCTCAGCCAGAGCACTGAAAATACAAATAATTGTTTCCTTCACTGTACACATATAGAAACCCGGACATACACAGACACACATGCCGAGACATACATGCAGACAAACAAATTCACACACCCGCAACTCACTTACCCTTGAAACTAGGGGCATAAAGAGGTATGTCCGGGACTCTGGACTTACCTCTTTATCCCTACTTCTGAAGCATGCTGTCAACTAAGGGGAGCATCAATTGCCCTGTTGTGCCACCCAGGCAAATACCCAGCAAATTGCCGCTCCTGTCAAATTACCACCTATGTCCCATGGATCCACCAGCTCTGTGCAGGAGAAGCTCACTGGGGCTGGCCCTTCCCAGTACATAGTAAATTGTAGTATAAGCGTTGCGTTAAATACATACAGCTGTGAGATTAGCTGTTGGCATATGTGTTTGTTTTACTATAATGTAATCAGATACGAATCTCGGTCACCTAGCCCTTTATCTCTTTTGGCTTTATTCCAAGGATAGTAAAGCACTCTGCCAGAAATGTACACACTAGCAGTTTTGCTTTAAAGTTCAAGTTAGGTATAAACAAGAGCAGGGGCGAACTAGAAACCACTGGACCCTGGTGCTAAAATTGCCCCAGGGCCCCCAATTTCTCCAAGCAACATGTCCCACAGCGCCACCTTTGCCCTAAACTTGTGAGTCTAGCAGCTTATCAGTCCTATCCTAACCTCCAAACAGCCTGTCTGTACCATCATTTCCCTCAAACAGCCTGTCTGTACCATCATTCCCCTCACACAGCGTGTCTGTGCCTTCTTTCCCCCATGCCTCCTCTCCTTCCAACATACACTCTGACACACATATGTAACCACACTTACACAAATTACATACACCTACTCATACTCACTAACACACATTCCCTCTCACACCACTCATGCTAACATACACTCCATCTCACCACATTTAAAAATACATGCTCAAACACACACTTACTCATCCATGCTCACACACACACAAAATTGCAAGTTCAATCACCCTCAGCCAAGCGGATGATACGAGTGTTGGGAGTTGTGGCCCACAAAAGCAGGTGCATTTGAAGCAAAAGGCTGACATACTTGTTAATATGTATCTTCTTTTAATCTAAGATGTGTTTGTATAGTGTATTATTTAACCCCTTATTTTCTATGTGCCTACTTTGCCCTATACTGTGTGCCGCTGCACAGTGAAATGTAGCATGTAGTGTGTCCTGTAGATTTTAAAAAACATACAAAAACATGTGCCATCATATGCCACAGTGGTGTACAATTGGTAAAGGGGACATAAGTAGTGGATTACCGATACAAGCGGGGAGGGGGTCCTCCTGAAAGGAGCTTATCATGAAGTTATTTAAGACACTCCAGCCACCATATGGACTTTAATGCATATGATAGAGAAGTCCCTTTAAACATCTCTGGTATCCCCCTTGCAGATTTCATTTGGGGGGGGGATTCTGCAGAAGTCTTCCCAGGGCAACAAAGGCAGCTTCCTGGTCCTGAGCCGCTTAAAGACACACAGCAGATACAAACTAGTCAGACTATGTTGTATGTATCTAGGTAAACATGTAACATGTATGTAATATGAGAAAAACTCTTTTGGGTGCAGGGTGGTGTGTGCCAGATGATTCACAGCACTGTGCCAGGCTTTTGGGAAGTGACGGGGGCATTAAGCAGAGGGGGGGGGGGTAAGCATGGGGGGTGCACTAAGCAGGTCCAGGTGATGTCGGTACGCCAGCTCTATTTAAAGCACTGAGCTGGGAATGGCAGAGACCGGCAGGCAGTTACAGGGCTGGTGACGGGACAGGGGCCGGACAGCCTATCTCTGTATCACCGGAGGCTGGCAGCCATTGCACTGACAAGTAATCCCCAGCAGGGAGCGGGGAGTCCGGGCTCTCCGAATAATTCGCCGAACGCGGAGGAAGACATGGACAGCGATGATGAAAACGTGGAGGAGACGGTGGAAGGTGGGTGGTTGTTTTTGTTGTTGTTGTGTACATTCGCAGCAGGAGTTTCTGGAATCCGCCTCCTTTAAGTCTATAAGGAAAGAGGAAGCCCACCCCTGATTTACAGATCCTAGCAGCGGCCGGGGGCCACGTAACATCCGTGTAGCGGAGCGATTTACAAGAGCGATCTAGTGGGGAATCCGGTCCATAGAAGGGAAGGGGAAGCAGGCTGACCCGGCATAGGGTACTTGTTTCGGGAGGAACCCCCAAAAGACATGCGATCATCATGGAGACCCCAGAGATTAACCACGTGTTCGCATCGTGTACATGCGGCAGGCAGATGACACCATGTGCAGGGACTGCTCCTCGTATACACACCGCCAATGCTCACCCCAACACAGCAAGAGTAGAAAGGATCAGGGGAGGAAAAAAGAATACTCGTATCTTCTCCACTGTTACACCTATGAGCAACAACGTGGGGAGATTGAGCATGATGGGACTTGTAGTCCTTTAAAGCTTGACATTACAAATGCATGGTGTGTTCTTTAAGGAAGTTTGGTTGTAAATGTCAAATATGGGTTTATTCACTAAACGGAAGGTTTGGGTTTTAGTTCTCTATTTGTTAATAAGGGCCGTCGGTACGAGCTTCTTCAACTAGAACTGTGCTGGCCCTGTATAATGTATAAATTAAAGGGTAAAACTGGAGACACATCCCTTATTAACTATACATGAAGCAGTGCCAGCCACACTCTTCCTACAGAAGAAACTCACTACTGCAGAGGATCTTCAGACTGTATAAGCAAGGAGTAAAGACCGCAACCAACCCTTTAGTGAATAAACCACACTGTCTGCCGGGAAAAGGTTTTTTTAATATCATTATGCACAGATTTTGGGGGAGAAGCGGCTTGTCTGACGCACAGAATAGTCCTGAGACCGTTCCAAAAGACGGTGGCGCCTACAACAGATCATGTACTATTTAATGGGGTTTTGGATGTTAAAGCAGAGACTATGTATCCATGAAAAGTCCACCTTTCTTGTATTCCCGTACGAGCTATCATCTGTTCTTCGGATGTGTATGATTATTCCTCCCCATTAAGGCAGCTGCCCTTACATAAAGTTGTTGATAGGTTTATGAAGGCATTTTTAATGGCGGGGTGATAAGAAGGGAAAATGATTAGACCGTGATAGCTCTGCCACAGCTTCTATGAGATGAGCGTTTCCAAAACCATCACGTTGACTGATAAACAAAAAAAGCTCAAGTTAAAGGTAAGTTTAGTAAATAAGATCGACTTTCCCTGAACGCAAGCGATGAGTCTTCGCTGACACAATGTAGCCGAAGATGGCTGTCTATAAATATTCTCTCCCTTGGCGGATCGCTGCGCACGCCCGGCTCACATGCCCCGAAGCGCAAGTGTTTTCTTGGCAGGAAGCAAGATTGCCTGGGTTTAACTCTGCTTGTGCTGGTGTGTTGAGTAAGGCATTGCTGCTCGCCCTCTAGCACTCAAAGGGTTAAACATTGGACCGTGTATGCCCTAGAGAGTTATCTGGCCTCCAGCTTCCCATGTGCTGCAGACTGATAAGACAACGTAAGACGGCTGTCTCTTTTAATCGCAGTTGGTTTGGCTGAAAGGTGTAAAAAAAAGTGTCAGCCTGTAGAGCCAGACATGTGACACGGTGTAGTGAGTGTCTTATAATACTAGCATGGAGTGGTTGGGCATCTTCGTACATAAAAATGTGCTGACGGATATTGTTGTAAAGCTCAATACATAGATGGCAGAGTGATCACTTTAAATGTATACAGTGCCCCCCCCCCCCGTGAATAAATCTGCAGAAACTCCCATAAGCATTTGCCCCCTTTACCTACCCGCCAGCTATTTGCTGTGCAGGAGATGCGTCATGCTGAACACATCTATCGACACGTCATATGCTGATCGGCAGTCAGCTTCGGTGGTGGGGGGTGTCCTGGCGCTCCTATTGAAGCTTCGGATCATGGTGGCCTCAGAGGAGGTGGGAGCTGCAGCTTCTACTCAAAGCTCATTTTTTTACAAGTTCATACTGAGATAGGCATCAGAAAAGCGTAGCTCTAATCCTTAGTTAACAGTAAACTTGGGCCTCCTGGATATAATGAAATCCAGGACTCCTGGCCCCAGAGCTGGCCTTAACTTAGTGACGCCAGGTTGACCATCTAGTTTCATAGGTTTTAGGCTAAAGACACCATTCTCTTTCACCTCCATTCAGCTGGAGATTGGTGTGAGCTCCTGAGCATACATTGTGACATCTCTTAGGTCTGCTATTGTCTGAGATGTTAGTATTATTTATTTGAATTCTGTGTTTAACAGCATGTCCGGTTACGAGGTACGAGGCGAGCCAGTATGAAGCCAGAACTTATGTCCATCTCACGGCTCCACACATAAGCCAATGTAGTCTTTCTTTGACGTGTAGGAAAAGTCCAAAACGCTGAATTAGTGGAGGATGAGCGTAATACACTGCCTCGGCTCCAGATCACATCCATTCTTCTTGAATCGGCCTCATCCAGAAGCCGCACTTGATCCCTCACTGGCCGACCCAGCTATACATACACTTCATGGGGCATAAATGTACTTTTGAAAGGGAAGCATTATTAATTTTATTGGATTTTATTTTATTGTATAACCAAGGTGATTATATCTTATATAATACCGGTAAAAAGAAAAAATATATTAGAGGGAAAGACTGGTCTTTCCCATTGCTCCTAAACTAGACTGTTTCTTTAACGCCTAGCGAATTACGCTGCTGCTGTGAGAATAATCTCCTTTACTGCTAGACAAGTACTGTGCTGTGACAGCAGACAGACAAAAGAGATTAGAGCGATGATGGATAAGAGTTTAGATGTAAAACGCTACTGGAAGCTATGGGCAGCGGAGGCAAATTGGCCACACGACCAAAGCCAAGTGAGATGACGAGACCGCCTGCGGCACGGAATCCTTTCATACGTGTCCGTTAACGAGTAGCCTCTTTAGCAACATATTAACTGACCGATCTTCATTCTCCCGCACCTTTTTTTAACTATAGATTTTTTTTTTTTCTTTGCTAATAGTGATATTGGAAACATTTTTACAAATGTTAATCTCTAGATAATTAGAAATGATAGGTTTATTTTTACTCCCAAACAGTCACATAATAATATCAGCCTGAAGTAAATGAATACAGATTATACCAGACATGACACTTAGCGCCGGGTAAGGTTCTCTAGTATATTACTATTTTATAATTAAAAATAACACCTAATAGCCTATTTATTCTGATATTATTAAGCTACCACATGGGCTTGCGCATTCAGATTTGTATAGATTTTAATTTGTAATAAAGTTTACTAATTTTGTTAATTCAGGCAAATATCCTAAAATGAGGAGGGACCTGTCATGAAATAAACAAAGCAAGATGCTCCAAATTTTCATTTCACACTCTCATTCACGTTCTCTCGCAATGTCTGACGGATTCTGTGTCCCAGTCTCCTTGCTGTGCCGCTCCACTTCTTGTTCTCCTGTCTTCTTTCTTTGTCCGCTTCTCCGTGGACACAGTTCATCTGGAGGCCAGAATAATGATGACAGATCCACTGAGAAAGAGAAGCATTTCAGTAGCTCTCTTTCTCAGCAAATCTATCTGTGGAAGGCCATGTCCATGGAGAAGCGGACAAAGAAAGAATACACAAGCATCGGCGACTGAAGACAGAAAAACGAGAAGATGCAAGAGAAGAAGTGGAGCGGTCTGGCAAGGGGACAGGAACACAAAAGCTGGAAAAGGTGTTCAGGTTAGATTCCTATGGTTTTATTTTTTAACAGAATATATTTTAATACTCTTAACATGCTGGTTTTAGCTATTAAATGCACTTTGTAAACATGTGCATAACAGTTTCCTTTTTCTTCTCACAGGGAAAGTAGAATGCATGTTAATTTAAGTAATATGTAATTATGTAGGAAAAACGTCTACCTCCAAGGGCTAGAAGTACATTGGTTTACATTATAAAGAACATGTGAAATAGGTGGAAAAAAATATATTATGTATAACAACCCTTTCCTGAACAATCTTTCTCTGTAGGTGAGTTGGATGAAGATGGCTTGCCCCATGGTTTATGCACAGTGAGCTACAGCTCCACGGACCGCTTTGAGGGACACTTTGTACATGGTGAAAAAAATGGACGTGGAAAGTTCTTCTTCTTTGATGGCAGGTACGGTAGTGGTGTAATTGGTTTAATTATATCTACATTTCCTAGTTCTGTAGTTGTATTGAGACTTAATTGTCACAACACAAATCTACAATTAAGGCTATGCAGTGGTATATATGGAAACGTTTACGGCATGAAACAAGAGTGAAGTAAAAAAGAGAAAGGTGGGTAGATGTTTTGTTTTGGTACATATGGATATGGCCAAGGATTCTGAAGTAAAGAGATCTCACCGTTTTTTTACCGGATATATTTAGAAAGATGTTCCCAGTCCGTGAAGCATTTTGTAATAACATAGCTGAGCAATTGAATCAGCCAGAAAAGTCCTACAACGTCTATTTGCTGGCACGTTCCTAGAGTGGATCCGGCTGCAGTTAAAGCTGTGAGGAAGAAGCTTATTTCTCTTGAGGATTAATTTTCTAAATGCAAAGCAGAAGGTCCTGTGAGAATTCAGCAAATCATAGCAACTACTAGAGCACTCTCAATGGCTGGTAGAATTTACTATCCAAAAAATTAGATATTAGACCAGTCACACAACAGAACTGTGGTTAGAATATCTGATATTCTAATTTGCTCCAGATAAATAAAGCTACCCAAGTCCCCTTGAGTTGCCCATCATCCAGATGTTATGTACCTAGGAACAATATCAGAAGTTAAAAGCTTGGATTTTTAGAAATTTCTCCTACTAAACCAGGACCTCTATCCCAGTGTGTTTCAAATCCTGTCAAAGAGTAGACAGAGGGTCACACTTTAGATACTTGGCCAGTTGGTTTACGAGTGGTGCCTCGTACAGGGGCTTGCTGCCTCTAGGTTGAGACCCGATCATTTGCTTGGATTCCTAATTGGGACCTTCACCTTGTTTAGTCCCATTTGAACCTCTACAACCTGCATGCTAAGTCTATTAGTTCTTGAGGTCATCACATCTGTCAAACACGCTGGTAACTGATGGACTCTATGAGTCCACCTTTCCTGATACTTATGGAAGGCAGCCCCTGACAGAATTTGCCCATGTACATTTTTTTTTGCTGTGCTTTCCTTCCATTTGCTATACTTTTTTTATATCGCTCTCCACGAAGTATGATGGGACTTCCCATCTATGTTGGATTGTCATGGTGTCTTCTAAGAACCACAAGCTCTATATTACCAGTTTTAAGTGTAACTTAATTTCATCGATCTTTTTATACCATTTACCCTTTTAACAACCTTGGCATTGGCAAGTGGGCATTAACTGTTTTAAGAGCAGATGAAATTGCCAAATACAACACGTGGCCGTTTTGCGTTGGCATAGAGCCTGTGCAGCTGAGGTTTGATAAAAAGGCTGTATGTAAAAAATAAATAAAAAAAAACACAAAAAAAACTCTTATCTATAGACTTTTTTTAGACTAAACCGAGATTATGAAAGTAAAAGCTAAGTTTGTGCGTACACACCATGCCTAATCTATTATCTAATGAACTGCCCATAGATGTGGCATATTGCACTTGTACTCTTGTCTAGAGGTGCTCTCAAAATATAGTCTATTATTATTAATTATTTACTTTGCTAAAGTTTTACTGCTAACCTGTAGTAAACTGTTAAAAAAAAAAATAACAACGTAGAAGTCGGTAAAATTGGCTATTGTCAGTAAATGAGATCAACTTTTAAAATAATACTCTGGTACTCAGGTGAATTTCAGATTTTTCTCTGTGTCCCACTTTAATGTGATCAGCTGAGAGAGAGCTAACATCATCACTGTATATACCAGCCATTTGGTAGAACCATTTTCACACATCTTACGTGGTCACTTTTGTTTTTTAGCGCCCTGGAAGGATTTTATGTGGATGATGCATTGCAAGGCCAAGGTATCTATACCTATGAGGATGGAGGAGCCCTTCATGGTACATATGTGGATGGGGAGCTAAATGGTCCAGCTCAAGAGTTTGACGCAGATGGTAGACTGATCTTCAAAGGTCAATACAAAGATAACGTTCGACATGGCGTCTGTTGGATCCACTATCCTGTAAGATCATTTCTACAAGTATGGTAAAGATTGCTTATATCCTTTAACGGTTTGTCTTTCATCAACATTTAAGATATTAGCTTGACCTACAACAAGGGTTCTTTCTTCTCTCTGTGGGTATTGACTGACGGTGTAAAGGGAGGAAGCTGGAGCATGACTTAGGCAAGTCCAATTTTCCTCCCCATAATTTTATTTGCTCAATAAGAACACCGACACCTTTTTGGATTGAGAAGGCCACAGCTTTATTAACATGAAATATAAAATTATTAACATGAGTGGATAAATATATCAACATATATTTTCTTAATACCACAACTGGGAGAAAGACCGGTAACCCTGTCACCCACGGCTAAACCAACTGATATTTTCTAACCCCCTAGCCGCAAAACACCAGCTCAGAGGGCCCAATGTACTAAACCAATAAGTACCACCACCTGCTGGCTAGCCGTTGAAGTGACCCCATTAGCAACAAACAATTCTATTAACTCGGCCGGACCTCCCCCACCTTATTTATCCACCCCTTCACCGCCAATAGTCGGCTGTGACAAAAAACACACCAAGAACCCCCACCAATAAACAGGGCGGGCGGGCGTGTTCAGCAAAGAGGTTAGCTAGTTAACTGAATGAATATGCCATGTGCTCAATCATGTACCTTTTATACCTTTTCCAAATCTGGTGACCTCTGATTCTCCTCCTTACCACCTTTAAACAATCCTGCTAATTAAATTGTTAACCTCTTCATGGTCAGGCTGTACTGCCCCAGTCATGCAGCCCTTCAACTAATTGTTTCCAGGGCTTCCAT
>VKOC01022449.1:0-30621 GCA_009364415.1 Spea multiplicata | reverse complement strand
TACCTGCACCACAGCTCTCTCAGTGCTGCTCATGGACTTCAGCAGGGGCGCGGCCTCCCTCTGTGTTGTCTTGTACTGCACAGAGGAAGCAGGACTGGAGCAGAGTCATGTGATGTCACGTGAACTCTGCTGGGTTCCGCTTCCTCTATGCAGTACAAAAGACCCTCCCACAAGTAAGTAGAATAGCTCTTGTTGTAGCAGGGCTCGAGGTGCGGCCTGTGTAAGATCGGTTGCCCTGGCTGCCGATCTTACGCGGGCCGCACCTCGGGTCTCGTGGGCCGCATTTGGCCCGCGGGCGGCATGTTGGACGCCCCTGACCTAGACCTTCCTGGAGTAAAAATGATGGCTCCATATTAGTTTCTTGTGTTGAGTGTACCTTTAAAAATAATTCCACCGAAATACAATCTAAAAAAAAAAAAACAACTGTGAAAGCACACGTTTTCATTCCGCAAACATTTAACTGAAATGTTAACTTTTTTTTAATGAGCCTCTTGCATGTTTAAGCACAAACGATTTTTCCTTCTATTAAAAATACTTTTAAAGTCTTAAGGGGGCAATCAAGGAGTGTCTGACACACCTGCTCTCCGATTATTTGCTTTTCCTTCAACACGGCAAATAGATGCGGGACAGATGTGTTGTGTGATTATCGGCCCAGCATTTAATGAGCGCAAGTCTTGTGGTGTTTTAGCTTATAAATCAACAGCATGTGGAAGCAGGGGAAACGTGTCAGAAGGAAATTGTTTATTTTTAAATCCGTGCATAAAAAGAAGCATTTGTTTTTGCTATTTTCATATCAATGGAAACGAGCTCATATTAGATCTAATGCGGCCTGCGCCGAAATAGATTTATTGAATAACCTATAATCCAATCAGTTAAGGAGGTTTTTCTTTGACAGGCGCTATGGAATTTATTATTTTTGTTATAAACTCATAACTCTGAACAGTCCAGTTTTTAAGCGGGACAGTCACAATTTTCAGTCACTACCTCGCTTTCCCGGGTAGCTGCCCTGCTTTTGCGAGCACTAAGGAGCATAGGCCAAGCACTCTCCTGGCCAGCACAGGGAGCGGTAAGATTAACTCCTTAACGACCAATGACGCGCCAGGCATCTAAGATCGCTTTCTTTGCTTAAACGGTTTTGCTGTAATGCCTCAATGTTGACTGCAGGGGCCACATGTGGCTCCTTCCTGGGGCATCAACGTATGGGGGAGGAAGCCTGATTTAAATGGTGTCGCTGAAATGCCTCGATAGCAATGCGTTCAGCAACACTGGAGAGCGGCCACAAGCGCCACTGTGTGAGATTGGGGCGCCCTGTAAAAACTAAAAAAGTTCCCAAGAGGTTCTCTCCAGACCCTCCTGAGAACTCTGGTTGAATACAGGTACAGGTACTGCATTGAACCATGCAAGTCAATGGAGCACAGCTTTCTAACCACAATATGATTGGTAAAAAGAAAAAATAGGAAAAAATGTAAAAACAATTAAGCATTGGTGTCACCATCAGGGGAACATTCCAGTTCCAACAAAATGTAAAAAAATATTAGGGTCACCATGCCACATGAGGTGCACCTGATGAAGCCCATCTATGGGGCAAAACGCATAGGGTGTATTTCCGCCAAAACAGAAATGGACATCCCTGTCGGGGTATCTGTGAGCTGAGCACTTCTCCTCCCACCTTATGGAGAAAGTTTTTTTTACTACATGTAATAAATTGTGGCTTTATTTAACTTCCTCCTCTTACGTTTTCTCCTACATCTACTACACTGCCATATTGTGACCTGGGGATTATAACGAAGCATCATACCTATGTTTTGGAACTGCCAAGTCTTTCGTTTGTTGGTCCCACGTGGGTCTCCCTGTGCCTACATTGGGGAGAAGCTATACTGCTCACCCGTATGTGAGTTTTATACTGGGGTTTGGGCACCAGCTATATTTAAATAACTTTGCAATATTGCTCTATTTGTGTGTATTTTTTTCCTGTCTCTTATACATGTTCCTAGGCCCAGCGACTCTTCAGTTTATATTTAACTATACATTTTTCTTTTTTTATCACATTTGGTAAATTTATTACATTTGCGCAACACTCTATTATTATTATTTGCAACAAAAAAGTATGAGAGTGCTCCTAATCTCAGTTTATTACCTGGCCACAGAAGCAATCAATCAGATTCCAAACTCTCCACCATGGCCAAGACCAAAGAGCTGTCCAAGGATGTCAGGGACAAGATTGTAGACCTACGCAAGGCTGGAATGGGCTGCAAGACCAACACCAGGCAGCTTGGTGAGAAGGTTACAACAGTTGGTGTAAAAATGGAAGAAACACAAAATAACTGTCAGTCTCCTTTGGTTTGGGGCTCCATGCAAGATCTCACCTTGAGAGTTTCAATGATCATGAGACTGGTGAGGAATCAGCCCAGAGGATCTTGTCAATGATCTCAAGGCACCTGGGACCATAGTCCCCAGGAAAATAATTGGTAACACACTACGCCGTGAAGGACTGAAATCCTGCAGCACCCACACGGCCCCCCTGCACATGTACAGGACCGTCGGAAGTTTCTCAATGAACATCTGAATGATCAAGAGGAGACCTGGGTGAAAGTGTTGTGGTCAGATGAGTGTTTTGGTCAGATGAGACCAAATATCAAGCTATTTTGGGCTTTTGTGAGGGTTTTGCTCAAGATATTTAATTTATGGGGTGTCTCTGACCTCCTCTTTGCCAGATAGGAAATGATATGCCCTCTCACAAAGGCTTTAGCTGTCTGCCAGAAATTATCCATGGGTTGTTGTTTGTGTGAATCGTATTCTAGCCACAGCTCTAGGAAGCTTATTCTATAATCTGGTATTGAATATAGATATTTTGGCATTTGCCAATTAAATACAGAACGTGAGGGGGTTACTGTAAAGTAATTGTGATGGGGGCATGGTCTGATATCACCAAATCTCTTATCTCTGCTGTACCTGTGTGTTGCGTCAGTGATGGGGAAACCAGGAAATAATCTAATCTAGTAAATGAGTCATGTGGTGGAGAATAAAATGTGAACATCTTTTCTTCAGGGTGAAGAGTTCTCCAACTCTGTACTCAATTAAGCAATGACATAACCTTCATGATTAGATTCTTAGTTCTCCTCTCATAGGGGCTTGTCTGGTCTAATGAAGGGTTTGTCCATGCATAAAAATCTCCCCCCATTATGCTGTATCTCTTGGAAAAAGGGGGCAGAGTGTACGAAAAGTAAATACATTTAGCGATTCAAGGTGAGTTAAGTTTAGCATGCTCTTTATCTGCCAAATGTTGGCTTTCAGCCTCTTTAAATGGCTCAGGACCAAGCATCTCTTTACTTACCAGGAATGTTCTACGTTGTGTAGGGTGGGAGTCAGCTTATTGGTCAGGTGAGTCTGAACGAGGAGTCAGGTGGGTGCAGAACGATCGGTGTGTGTATTAGTCACACCTTGATATGGAGGGACCACTGCTCCCAGCGAGGAAGTGGACCTTGAGGACATGCAGTGCATGGCAAGTGTGGGCACATACGTGTCCCTGATGGCCAGAGCCCGGAGAGTCACTGAAGAGAATCGCAACCATAACCATATTAATTGAACACTTATTTACATCTGCAATCATAAGTAACAATATGGATACTTTTGGGCCCAAACAGAACTAATAAAGCTTGTAACAGAGGTTATACCCTCTGTTTTATGTTACCCCCACTGAAGAACCTGGAATGTAACTTTTAGTATTATTCTAATAGCATACCAAAAGTACCACCCATTAAATAATTTGCTTTAGCTGTCCTCAGGTACATTTCTGAAATAATTGAGTTGCTCTGTTTTGTTGATCGGCCATCATAAGCCACTGAGCACATAGTGGTTCTCCGGCTTAGAGTCTGTTTTTGGGGTGACAAGGTCTTCCACTTTTTGTGAGAAATTGGCTGCATCAGTCGCATGCATGTACGATAGAGTTGGATGGTGCGAGTAACTAGGGTCAGTCTCTTTCACCAATAGAGCACAAGGATAGCCCCATGAAAGTCATCATGTACAGTATAACACTCAGTGAATGTCGTATATTGAAATTCCCAGGCTCCTTTAAATGTTAACAACCTATATAAAAAGCAATTACCTATAGTATAGTTGAAGCAAATTAAAGTGTTCCACTATACAATGTAGATATTATGTGGTGCATAATTAAAACGTTGTCAAAATACATTTAGACACCAGGTGGCGCTGCTACTAAAATGTATTATTCATGTTGGGAATGGCAATAGAATCTACCATTTACTTTGGAAGATGGAGCAGTTGGACGTTACTGCCATAATAATGCGCAATGGGGGAAATATTTAGAGAAGATAGGACCACATGTATATAAAATAATAGAATTGTATATGTTAGTATATTTACTAAATATATATAATAGAAGGACAGTTTGTACCAAATAAAAATTCGGTAAATGCAGATTTTTAATAGTTTTGTAACTTTTCCTATAAATGTGAAAATAAATTATAAATGTTAAAAAACTTTAAAAACTGGGGGAGTATAAAGCCCCAGAGAAAAATTTAAAAAAGGTTGCTTTCAGCTTAATTTCTATACCCCTCCCTAGACCAAGTTTTAACTCTTTTGATGCCACATACCCAGTGGCCTCATACACTATGTAATAAAAGGGGAAAAACACTTCACTACATTTTGTTTTCTTTATTTTTCTCTGGGGCTTTATACTCCCTCAATTTTAATGGATTTATTAAACGATCAATTAGCGGATTCAATTGCCTCCCTGGTATTTTTTATTGGTCATTATTTGTAACTTTTGGGCAATTCTATTTACATCGAGCATTGTAGTAGTGATGGGAGGATTGGATGGTCTAAGTGTTCAACTAGCTCTTAGTAGAAAGGGCTCTGCCAGTTATACCACTATGGATGAGGCTTAATTTGGTGGATGTGCTAAAGGTTTAAAAGTAAAGGTAAAGGTTTAAAACAGACAATCTTGAGAGCCTAAGGAAAGGGGGTTAGACATGTGAGGTATGCTTAAATAGATGGAGGACCAGGCAAGAATTAAACAGAGCTAAATACCCTACCAAGGGATCAAATGACCATGCAGGGTAAAATGGTTATTTAACATGTTTATACAGTTAGAATTTTGGTTAAGCACACATCTGCTTTAATATGTAGCCCCCTCGTTTTCAAGGGACCAAAAGTAATTAGATAATTGACTCAAAAGCTGTTTCATGGACAGGTGTCATCAAAGAGATAGCAGGAACATTAGGGCTGGCCAAATCAACGGTTTGGTACATTCTGAAAAAGAAGGCACTGGTGAGCTCTGCAACACAAAAAGGCCTGCACGTCCACGGAAGACAACAGAAAAGAAAAACCCCTTCACAACATAAGTGAAAAACTATCTCCAGGAGGTAAGCATATCAATACCCAAGTCTACCACAAAGAAAAAGACGCCACAAGAGCAAATATAGAGGGTTTACCACAAGATGCAAACCATTTATAAGCCTCAAGAATAGAAAGGCCAGATCAGACTTTGTAAATAAAAAATCTAATAAAGCCACCCTAGATCTGAAACAGCATTCTTTGGACAGATGAAAGTAAGACCAACCTGGATCAACCTCTACCATAGTGATGGTAAGAAAAGTATAGAGAAGGCTTGGAATGCTCCTAAGCTTAGAAGAAGCAAAGAAGTGGACTATTCTGCAATGGCTGAATTCACCTGATTTCATCCCGATCACACATGCATTTCACTTGCTGAAGACAAAACTTAAGGCAGAAAGACCCACAAACCAACAACTGAAGACAGCTGCAATAAAGACCTGGTAAAGCATCACAAAAGAGGAAACACAGCGTACAGTGATGTTTGAACCTCTCTAAGGAGGGGGCAATCACTGATTCTGTTTCAATAACGGCGAGGAGAGATCAAAATTTAAAATATGTTTGTAAAAAGTAAGTTTAAAAACTGATCCAGTACATACATAAACCAACACAGTGATGTTATAAATGTGAACGGTCCAAAGCCTGCAATTTCATTACTTCCACTAAATTCTTTATAAAGTATAAAATTAGAAAATGTCTTAATTGTAAAAGCAGTTTGTATTTAATAAACTGTGAATGTGGCTAGAAAAAAACAGGGAGTTCAGGAGGAAAGTTTTAGAACATGTTAAGAGTCTAAGCAATACAACTGAGACTCCTATTTCTAGGCATGTGGCAGTGTTATTTGGATTTTATTTTAAATGTATCAATATGGTTCATACAGAAAGGAAGTTAATATCATTTACAATTAATTGGTGGTATGTATACAGTTAATCAATTATTCTTAAAAATTCCTTTAATTAATTAATTACTAATGATGACAACTTATATTATTCTTCTTTCAGTGATACATTTCTGGCCCTATGATACATTTAATGGTATGATATGGGGATGCATTAATTGATCGTGTGAATGTAATCAATGCTTTGATACTTTATTTGGTAAAAACTTCATTTAAATGGCATTGTCTGAATTGGAAGTATAGGCTCACACCCCCTAGGTAGCGATCTCTGAGGAACTACTAGTTTGTGATTGGTCACTTTTTTCCTTTTGTTTAGGTACTAAACATTTTTGAAAAAACGCCATTTTTCATTACGGTTAGCCCCTGATGAAGCCACTTTGGCGAAACGCACGGCTGAGCTCCCAGACGTCTCCTATCTTTGCCCCAATAGAGTTGGTAGCGGATACTAAAAAAAAACCTGTCAGATTCCGAAGCATTCCAGTGCATAACGCTGTTCAGAACCTGGGTTTTTCAGTATAACAGTACCAAATGGGATGTGAAGGGTGTATATAACAATTATGCTTTTAATGGCATTATATGTGTTTGATATTTGATGGATGGGGGATCTACAGTATTACTAACCTGTGGAGGTTTTTAATTTAATTTAATAAAAGTTAATTTTATCATATTTTTTTATCTCCATGTTATTGATGTTTAGATAGATGGGGTATTCCCATTGTTTTAAAGACTAAAGAGATTGGTCTTTGTTTTTGGATACAGCACAATCTTCAATATTATGTGAAGTTGGAGCAGCAAAGAGGTGGAGCAGAAAGTAGGTGTAGGCTAGACAGGTTATGTTTGTTAAGGGGATTGCACCCAGGCACCAGTGACCCTAGGCTCAGCCCTGGTTGATTTGTCCAGTTACATTTGAGCCCATGAAATAAAGGGGCTCTGTATGAAAATGGTTGCAATTCCTTAACACAGAACACTTCACAATATTGTTGAAAGCCTTCACAGAAGAGTGGGAGCCGTTGCAGCTGCAAAGAGGGCACAAACTTCATATTAATGTCTATGTATTTCGAATGTGATGTCTTAAAAGTCCCAATACTTTTTTATTGTATTTGGTAAATTTGTCGATTCGTACAAATCCCCGAAAATAAGACCAGACCTCCCCCACAAATCAGATGAAAAACTAAACAAAAAGCTCTGAATTTTCATGTGACATTAGTGGGTCCACATACACTCTCTTCACTCTCTCACACTCTCACTTTCTAAATGTTTCCCTACCTTATCTGCCTATGATTTCCGCAACACGTTTCTGCATTTTTCTCTGTATCTTCTTCTTCATCTTCTCTCTTCTATCATCAATCTTCAATCCATAATCTTCTTTCTTCATCCACATCTCCACAGACATAACTCTGCATTTTCCGCCAAAATGTCGGTGCTGGGGTGACGTCCTCCCCGATCCTCCAAACGAGGAAGAGGATGTCACCGAAAACACCAAGTGAGGGCAGAGGACTTCACTGCAAGTGCCACCATGTTGCCCTCAGTTCTGCTCTGATTGGAGGATCGGGGAGATGACATCACTGCAGCGCTGCCATATTGCGCTCAGTTTTTCTTGGTGAGATGTGGACAAAAAAAAGAAGATTAAGCATTGAATAGAGAAGATAAGGGAGAATATAGAACATGAAGAAGATGCGGAAGTGGTCGCAGGAGCAGAAGTGGTCGGCAGAGATAGTAGGGAAACAGTTAGAGAGTGTGAGAGAGTGAGTGACAGTATGAGAGAGTGAGAGTGAACGTGGGGAACGGGCAACAAATTTTGTCCACAAATTAAAAATGCCCCCGAATTTTTGACCGAACCAAATGGGCCAAAAACGTACCTAACTAAATCCCTTTTGGCCCATTTGCACATGTCTAATTTGTATTGGATTAATCACTGAGTGATCAATATATTTGGATATTGAAAGATGCATTCTATGGGTTCTTTAGTTTTCCTGAAATAGTTTGGTCCTTACAGTACACTGTACGCCAAGGTCATTCAAGTAAACAAGAACAAAACAGCTCATACAGACAATGATTGATACAATATTTAATAGGGAACATATCTTCAGTAATGTTCAATACAAAAGAGAACTTTTATTCTGTGCCAAAGCCACAGGCTTTACATTTTGACTATTAATAGAAAACATGTGGTTTGGCTAGCAAGATCCATAGTTATATTCTTTTCTGGAAAAATACATTCTTACTTCAACCTTTCATTCCATTGGAAGAATGCTATTTCTATACAGTATATTCAGTAAGTCAATTAAATAAATACATTGTAGCATTTAGTATTACATTACATTTTACATATTACACTCAAAATAGTGATTAAAACAGTGGTTCCTAACATTTTTGGTCTCACTCCTCCCTTGCGAAAAATATTATGACCCCATGCCTCCCATGTTCAAATGGTCCAAAATTTAGGGTTAGGCAGGATGAGTTTGCATAAAACAATTTATAGTTGAGAGGCTACTCACAGCTTCCCTGGAGTTGGCCTAAACCTCCCCAGGGGAGGCTTACCCAACAGGTTAAGAACTCCAGGATTAAAAGTTTAATAATTTAATAAAGACTATAATTTTGGATCTTTTATTACATTTATTAAAAAAAGTATATTTTCAAAATTTCCATTACGCAAGAAAATTGATGAAACGTGAAACAATAAATGAGCTCAAAAAAGATTAAAATCTGAATTATAGGAAAGTGGTCCAAAATATTATCGGGCTAAAGGCCCTGGACTCAGACCCACTGTGGCATTTCCACTCTCAGAAGATAAAAAAGTCAATTAAAAATATAACAGGCTTTAAAAAAGCCAGCCAAAAAAACAGCAGAAGAATAATGAGGTCCACAGAACCCCTAACATTTTTGTTTAAAGTTTTTTTTTTTAATGTAAGGCAGATTTACTTTACTGAAGGGGTTGTGGATATGTGGAACAGCCTCCAAGTAAGAAAAGCTTGAGTTCCACAGAACCCCTGAGATTTGTACTTTTTTAATGTAATAAAGTATTACTTAATGTAAGGATGATTTACTTTGCTGAGCGGGGTGGCTATTTGGGACAGCCTCCCAGCAGAATAACCCTGAGATCCACAGAGCCCTTGAAATTGTTATTTTTCCTTTTCCTTATCTTTGCACCTCTATCATAAGTTGGTGTTTTGGTTAAGATATTAAGATATTATTAATACGTTTAGTTTTAGAGTGGTCTAAGATAAGATTTTTTCAGTATAGCCATATGTGGCATTGCAATGGTTAACTATTGCCTTTTTTTTCTTTGGCTGTTTGCATTTGCTAGTACTTAACAAGCAGCACCCATTAGATTTATTTGACTCCAAGGTTTTAACAGTCTACCAACTTTGAACCTTGACCACATTTTCTGGGAATGCTGCCAAAACTGGTATGGCCTGCCTGATCCCAGAAAAAGTAACATATTCTAATTGTCCCAAAAAATGGGTGACGGCTCTTCTAAAACAAGCAAACAAATGAACGATACTTAATGAAATTTCAGTATTTTGTTCCATTTGATTTGTTGATTTAACAAGGGTCCCGCTTCGTTGTTGAAGATTAGTAAGATTTTCAATAAAAAAAAACAAGTTTGTACGAATCTGAATGCACAAGTCTTATATATATCGTTTAACCGCCCCTTATTTCAAAGTACCCCAATTCACCCTGAAGCATGTGCCTACCTGAGAACTTACCAGGTCTCACCCTGAGTCTCTAGATTAGTATCTGTAATCACCAGGCAGGGGAGCCCTGTTTATTCACGTTAGCCAACTCTCCACGTTCTGCCCACTCCCTGTCCTTTTAAAGGCTAACTCTTTGTTAGCCCTGGTCCTGGGTAAAGTGCCGCTCCGGGCAGCCAGTACAGATATGAGCATCAGTGTAGGGAGAAGCATGGTAGCCATTAGAATGGAATTGAAGACTCAGTGCTGATTTTCAGGGACAAACTGACTAAGGGTGCAGTTAACGAACCTCCGTATCCTTCTATGCAACCCATCTGGAGAGTCTTCTGTACCAGCGAGCAACACCAGTGAGCAACTGGGGGACAATAATATGTGATGGGATGGAGTCAAACTTTGGTCTGTACGTGCCTAAAGCAAAACACATTTAGTTATATGGTAACCAGCGCAACTAGATTAGGGCTATACATATATTTTATGAGGTTAGTGGTATTAAGTAATAATCATAAGCTATTTTGTTTTTATTAAAAAACAAATTACAAATACTTTATATATACATATTTAAAACTCAATTTTATGTATACATAGATAAAGACTGATAAACACTTCATATGAAGTAACAATCATTATTGTTACTTCATATGATGTACTATGATGATGTACTATCCATGGAATAAAAAGTATCTAGTATTATCTAGTATCTCGATATTTTAAGTGTTGGTGTCGTATGTTCCATATTTTTATCTCTCTAGCCTTTTTGTTTTTTATAAACCCATTCTACATGATCCTTAAGCATAGTGAATGGGCTCTAAGAAACTATTATATTTGCTGTAATTTGGTTCTCGGTACACCAGAGTAGTTCAGTAAATAAAATATCCTTTAATCTTCCTGAGTTTCCACCTTCTTAATAATTGCATTCTCCCTTTACCACGTTCAGTTTAACAGTGTGCTCTTTATGCGAAACCTGTTCATTAGACATTAGTTTTGTTCTTGATAGAAAATCATTAAAGTCACTATGCAGCCTCAAATCCTGGGCATTATGAATGCAAATTAAATCAATGAAATATGACCTTGAACAAAAAATAGAAAAAAGTTGGTACCATGTTTTGATGAATCCTGAATAGGTCTCATTATTGAAAAGAGACAATAATTACCAAAGTATACTTCAAAGTCTCTCGAAAACCGATCCTTATTCTGGTAATAGTAGTAGTACAATACTAATTATTTACATTAATGATACAAAATACATTTTTTTTCCTCGAAATTGCTTTGTTTCCTGTTGCCACTTGCTGATCCCCCAGAAGTAATAGGGTTACTGTCTAACGTCTTGGAAGAGACCTGTGACAAAATGAGGGTGCTTCCATTACAAAATAAGGAGACTATTGTGGAAAAAAACTAATTATTATGAGGAGACTATATATCAAAGGAGAAAAGATCTTAATATTTGACCATTAGAGTCGTATGTCTAATGAAAACATTTTCTGGGTAAGCAAATGGCAATAAAATTAGAGTCTCGTTGGGTTAAAATGCAATGCGGTCCAACTGATTCAGCATCTCGTTACGCAATATAGGCATTAAAGTGAGAAGGAGACCCTTAATGAACCACAGGGCACAAAACAAGGAGAACTGTTTGCTACTTCAAGAGAATCCCAGTAATTGCATGTTTTGGAAAATTAATTCAAAGTCATTTTACCCAAAGAAAATACTTGCAACTGGAAAATAGTTCATCTTAAATCTATATTGTTTTGCTATTATTCTCGAATTACTGATATCCTGTAGCACTGACTATACACTCTAGCTATCTGTTATTATTTGAAATCAAATTAAAACTAATAAACCATCACAGTGTTTTATTTAGTCATCAATCGCAGCTTAACGGTGTCTATAAAATGTATTTGGAATCAAAAGTTAAACACATTTAACAGTAAAAGAAAGTCACAAAGATTATCAGCAATCAGGTTTCCTCTGTTACCAGGCCTTGACTTGCCATCTGGCAGACTGGTGATCGATGGCCGACAGTGCCACACACACTCACCTGACGTGGGTGCTGTAGCGTGGGACCATCGGCTGGAAATGTCCGGCCGCGCTGTACGTGAGAATAAAAATGTTGCGTCCTGACCTTAAAAGTGGTGAACCAGCGACAGGGTCATGGGCAGCCAAGGCTCATTTGATGCACGTGGGGGGTGAAGGCTGGCCTGTGTGGTCAAATACAACAGACAAGCTACTGTAGCTCAAAAAAGTGGCTGAAAAAGTTAATGCTGGTTCTGGAAGAAAGGTATCAGAACACACAGTGCATCGCAGTTTGTTGTGTATGGGGTTGCGTAGCCACAGACCAGTCAGGGTGCCCATGCTGGCCCCTGTCCACTGCTGAAAGCGTCTACAATGGGCATGTGAGGATAAGAACTGGATCACAGAGCGATGGAAGAAGGTGGCCTAGTCTGAATCACGTTTTCTTTTACATCCCGTGGATGGCTGGGTGCACGTGCGTCACTTACCTGGCATCAGGATGCATCCGTGGAGGCCCCACCTTGCAACTTACAGGACTTACAGAACCTGCTACTAACATCTTGGTGTCAGATAACACAACACACCTGCAAAGGTCTAGTGGAGTCCATGCCTTGAGGGCTCAGAGCTGTTTTGGTGGCAAAAGCGTGACCTACACAGTATTACGCAGGAGGCCATAATGATATGGCTGCATATCTGCATAGGTACAGTAAATATTATGCCCCTTTCTTTTTATGATGTCAATGCTGGTTCTTCATAAGGCAGTCTAGGCATGCGCCTAGGAAAAGTTAAAAGTGTTAAAGAAGAGTTAAATCTGACCTTTGATGACATTGACTAATACAACGGACAGGGGTCCAACTGCATCACCAATCCTGTCACGAGGAAGAAATGCACTGGGATCATTACAAATGTAACAACATGTAACAAATGATGGTGGGTTTGTTTCGTTGTGCTACTTTTACCTTTTTGTTCCAGTATTAAGAACATGTATCCACCTGCCTTTTGCAAAATATAATTCAGCCTGTGTACTGCTTAAAATTGGTTTCCTTAATTTGTTCTAGTGCCATCCATCTCAATTGGGAGCAATTGCATTTACTTCCTAAATCTATTTTCCTAATGAGCTATCTGGTTTTGTGAACAGAGTGAGAACTATTACATGCCAGGTATACATTCCATTATTTGTTGTCTTAGATTGTGTTAAGTATATGCCATAAACACAGGTCTATTAGCAAGATATTTACTTACAGAAAGTTTCCCTGAAATCCCTGGTGACACATGATAGATTTCTCCTCTGTATCTGAGATAGATCTGAAATAGCAGTATTCTGAAAAGAATAAAACCCCTTCCCTTTAGGGTTACCTTCAGTTTTTCTGCCCTACCTCAGGCCAAGCCCTCCCGCGGGGGTGGGGTGATTTCTCATTCCAGATGCCTGGGTTAGGTTGGTGGCTCCTCTCACCCTGTGGTTCATCCTCGTCAGGCATCCCTTGGCTTTGTTTGGTCTCTGGACGTACTTAGGTTGGACCTGTGTTTCTGCTGGTATCAGGCAGATTGCACAGTATATCCAGGGGCCCACTTCTGGAAGCCTTGTTTGGTGTGGAAGCACTGGTGTAACTACTACAACCCCTTCTTCCTGTCTCCCTTTCTAAACTATTTTTGTCAGGGTTCCACCCTACCAGCTTGGACTATGTGATAATCATAACATTGTCATGTCTACCTGCAGCCACTAGTGGCCACCATTCCCTCTCAGGAGAACCCCTTTCTAATTACTTGGGACAGCTGAGCCACATTACCTGAGTTTAGCCCTGCCCTTATATACCTGCTCTGCCCTTCAGTCTGGGCCTTTGCATTGTTTGGCTTGGGTTCCTGTTAGTCTGCTTGCAGCTAAAGCTCTGTGTACTTCATTCTGATTTATTGTGTATGACTTTGGCTATGTTCTCTATCCAGATTTGTGTACCAGACCCTGGCGTGTCCCAGACTTACCTACACCTGTGCCCTGCCTAAGGGCTTCCAAACCGTGTGGCCTGCCATTCTGAGTTCCCTGTCCTCGCTACAGTTCCTCTGTCCTCGCTACAGTTTCCCTTTATTCTTCCAGTCCTGCTTTAGGTTGTGTGTCTGTCTGTACCTACCTACCAGTCATGATGCATCAAGGTGTACAGACAGAGCCCCTGATATCCCCTGCAACTGGACTCCTACCCGACCTGCTGGCCCAGATCCTGACAAATTTGAACCTGCACGGGCCCTGTCACAACTGCCACAGTGAAACTGAGTGAAAGCTGCAAGAGTTGTGAGAAGTAAGCAGGGATGGGATATATATATTTATGTGTATATATATATATATATACTGTATATCTGTATGTGTGTGTGTGTGTGTGTGAGCATGGATTTATACTTTTGTGTGTGAGCATGGATGTGTACCTGTGTGTGTGTGAGCCATGGATGTGTTAAGTGGGTGAGATAGAGTAATGAGTAATTAGTGAGTATGAGTAATTGTGTGTAATTTGTGTGTTTTAACATATGTTTTATGTTGTATGGAGGGGGGGCAAGGGGCAAAGAAGGCACAGCCTAGCTGTTGAAGTTGGGGGGCCGGGGTGAATTTTCACATCTAGGCCCGGTGGTTTCTAGTTATGCCCCTGTGTGGAAGTGATGTAAACAAAGGCTAAGGGTTCATCCCAAGCCCCATATTTATGCCCCAATCCTGAAATATCACTGTTGCAGGCCAGAGTTTCTCTTCAGCTGCTCCTTTAATTTGGAGTGCTATATCCACAAAAACTCTGGTTCATTCACTTATCATTACCTGTCTTGACTACTGCAACACTCTTCTGGTTGGCATTCCACTGTCTCTACAGTCTATCCTAAATGCCGCTGCTAGGCTTATCTTCCTTGCACGTCGCTCCTCTTCTGCATCTTTTATCATGCACCAAACTCCTCTAGCCTATGATTCTGTCTCTGACAAAGGTAAAATTGTTGGCTCTGACAACTCTTTCCTTTTTTAAGTTGAAGAGGTAGAAATTTCTGTTCCTGACGTCTCTTCCCATTTGATGAAGAACTGACCCAGTCATGGAATAACCTGAAGGTGTATACAGCAGCTATGAAGGTGTGAAGAAGGACCATCGTTAGAAGATGTCTCACCAGCGGTTTTTGTCAACATTGGTCCAATTATGTCAGCTGAATACTGCAAGTTCTGAAGAGAGAAAGGCTCCAGAGGAAAATCTTTCAGAGGAAAAGCAAAATCAGAGCACTTCTCCTTCCCTAAGACACAGCAAGAATTCAGCATAAGGCCACAACTCCACCTGTAGGCAGCAGGCTCAGATTCTTCAAAACAGAATGGTTCGTTTTTTGGCCCATTTGTCTTCGCTGACATAACTTCCCAGAGAAATTCTGCCAAAACGGCGGAGCTTCCAGTGACATCTTTACCCTGATTCTCCAATTTGGAGAGAGAGGACGTCACCAGAAGCTCCACTATTTTGGCAGAATTTTATGCAGGGTTATCTTAGGGCAAAATGGCCGAGCTTCCAGTGACATCCTCTCTCCAACCCTCCAATCAGGGGAGAGGACAACACCCGAAGCTTTGCAAATTTAGCAAAAGTTTGCACAAAGTGTCGGAGCCTCTCTAAGCATTCTGTTGCTAGATGGATCATCTTGGCCATTCAAATTGCCATCAGCTAACATGACCCCCCCACACAGGTATTAGAGCTCATTCTACTTATGTTGCGTCTACCTCCTGGACAGAAAGATGCATGATATCGCCAGAGCAAATCTGCACGTCTGCTACCAGGGAATGTCTTCACACATTTGCTCGCCACTACAGGATTGACTGTCTCTCCGAGCTGTGCTCCTTGGCAGAATGCTCCTGGAAGCAGCTTCCCCCCCCCTTTGTTTTGTTTTGATCTTTTGGTATATCTCTACCATGTTTCACTGGGGATTACAGCGAAACAGTTTGTTTTAATTGCCAAGAGCTCCTTTTCACCGCTGATCCCTGGTGACAAATTCATTCCCTTTCTCCGTTTTCTAGGAGGAGCCTAGCATGTGTCACCAGGGATCAGCAGGGAGAAGAAGCTCTTGGCAAGTAAAACTATTTGTTTCTATTACACGGATGGCCACAACAATTTGCTATGCACGGAGTTTTATATCCATGTTTGAAAACAGTATTTACAGAATGCCACCCATCCCTTCAACAATATAACAATATATTTTATATATACTGTATATTCTGCAGCAGCTATTGTATCATATCGTTCACCTTCTATATGTAGTAAGGGTTCTATAGATTTCCGACATTGCTGTGGACACACAGTGCCACTTTCTTATTTAACCCCTTAATGACAAAGCCTGTACATGTACGGGCTCAAAATGCATTGTTTTCAATGGGTTTTGGGACCGCCCATTGTCCTTAAGGGGTTAAACCTGTGTCCACCCATTGAACTCTGTAGTAGCTGACCATGTGTAGGAGGTTTCCAGATGATGGGTCTCAAGACAGGCAGTTCACTAAAATCTTTCCATATTTGAAAATTCCAGCAGACCAGTCAGGCCCTGGTGAAACCCAAGACAAAATTTTAAAATTATGACTACTCAGACATAAAAGAGTAATATAGAGATCATACATCAAAAAGAGGATACCGACATGTCCAGAGAACATTAAACATGTCGTCGTATTCATTACTCGGTAGGTAGGGGGTTCAGTAATGATAACCGGAGTAATTTGTCTAACGCTAAACACAAATTAATCTCTCGTTTGACTTTATGGCCCAATGTACAGTAGGAATTTGTCAAGGTTTGCATAAGTCAGATAATAATTCCCTTCAGATGATGTAAAAGAAGTTGGTTACCTTTGAAATTAATTTGATATGCAAAAATAAATCATATTTTTAGTGTGTGCTTTAGGTGCTCAATTATTGATACTTTTTAGTCTCTCTGAAGTGATGAATTTGATTAATCTGAGTGATTAGGTCTCCTGAGGACACATAGACATAACTTTTTCGTTTTTAGAAGCTGACTTTGATACAATGATATTAAAGGTACAGGCTAATCTAAACAAGAATGCATATTACAGTACCCCTAGCTGATTACTTTAATATGCGTTCCTTATAAAAAATGAAAATAATAAAATGAAAATGAAATGAAAATGTAACACAGAAGAGGGTTCCCTGCAGAAGCCCTCCTTCTCCATGATCCGACTGTTCTTGCCTCTGACTGGCTGTTTTGTTTTGTTTTTTTGTTTTTTTTGGAGCCCGAGGTTTGTGCTCCTGGGTGCCGCAACTGTGCCAAGGCAGCAGAAGCCAGGCTACGATACCGAGTTCCCTCACGGAGAACTCGGACGAATTCCAACCCTCCCCCATGGGAGGGTCGGATCTTGAGTCTCGTCCCGAAGGGTGAGACTCCTTGCTGGCCTTCTTGAAGAGTGGAAGGGGCCGGAAGGCTCCCAATCCTCCTCCAGCAAAGTCCAGGCTTCACTGCCTCTAAAAAGAAAACAGTGTCCAAAACGTGCTATCAAAACATGTGCCAAATCATTGTGGGGGCCAAGCCGTGAATTCAAAAAGCCGTGACTCAAATAAGGGGGGCAAATTAATAGGCACTCGTGAAACGAAGTGATTATATAAATTAAAGAAAAATAATTTAAGGGCAGACCATTTCTGGCCTGCCAGGTTCAAAAATAAATCATCTTAACCCCAAGTCCTCATGGCACAAGGGGAAAAGGTAGTGCTGGTAGGCCGCCAGTGAGAACGTGCGCTCGCCGTGTGCAGTGGCGTGCAAGACCACACACGATGACTCCAGCATTACTGCCGGGGCAATTCAACCCTTACAAAAAAAAATACTGCAGTTTTTCTGAAGTAATACTGCAGTTTTTTGGACATGAAAAAACTGCAATACTGCACTTTTACTGCACTTTTACTGCAGTATTACTGCACATTTACTGCAGTTTTACTGCATTTGTACTTCACTGTACTGCAGTTGTACTGCAGTTATTTTTGTACGGAAGTACAAATGCAATAAAGCTATAGCACATTGAAGTAAAACTGTAGGTTTGCAATATAAAAAGTGCAGCAAATGTGCAGTAAAACTGCAGTACAGTGAAGTACAAATGCAGTAAAACTGCAGTAAATGTGCAGTAATACTGCAGTAAAAGTGCAGTATTGCAGTTTTTTCATGTCCAAAAAACTGCAGTATTACTTCAGAAAAAACTGTAGTCATTTTTCGTAAGGGACACTCGGGCTCCATTGCTTTCCCAACCCTAAGGCCAGAGGACCAGCATAGTCCCCCCCCACCACAAGGGGAACTACACTAGCCAAAACCCAGAGAAGCGACTGGCTGTTAAGTCATCAATCAATGGTTGGAAAGTGTACATTAAGAATGTATGGCATTACTTTTCACACGTGTGCATTGGGGTTGCCTGTGGGTGAATATATCAGGGTTAGGGAGTTCTGCACAGTTTTCAATTCCTTTTTCTGTGGGGGACAATGAGAGTAACAACCCCATTTAAAGTAAATTAAGTTGCTAGAGACGCTACTAATAAAATGGATTCATGATAAGTGTTCAAATGCTCCTACTTACATATATACCTTAAAGAAGTTTTTTGAACTGTATTTTGCTAAATGAACCCAAATAAAAAATGTAGGTTTAAGAAATATATTTATGCGTCAAATTAATGGTCATGTTTTGATTTATGCAGTAAAGCTTCCAAAATGCATAAAAATCAATTACATCTCTTCCAATCACCTCTAGTCTGTGACGCTTTGCAATGATATTGTAATTTGGGGTAGTTTTGTGTACTTAACTAGTTCCCCTGTGTTACCTGTTATCATAGGGAAGTAAAACTATATTTTTCATTCTAGTTTTTAAAATTCTATAATATTATAATATTTCTGTAATATTTTTTTACATTATTTAATGTATTATTCATAATAAATGTTAGGTAATTCATATAAAAATTCCAACTATTTGTGTGTAGGCACAAGACATGAAAAGAGGGAATCAGAGTTCATCAAATATATTTCCTAAAACGCCAACTAGTCATTAGGACTCAAAATACTCTTGGTCTTGAAATGATTTTGAACTAAATGTTGACAACTCTCATTTATTAAAATAACAAGTGTACGAATGTTTACAGGAACATTCACCTTTCCGGTGAAGAACATTTTCATCATTATGCGTGACTTCAAATTAAAATGCATAGAAGATGATGTTGAAATGTCTAAATGGTTTAAATTTTTACTGCTTATTCAAGACAACAGGATATGGCGCCTGTCTCAACTGTACGTATAATATATTAAAAACGAAATACATGATAATTGAGAAAACATAAATTGTAAGTAGGATGTGAGATGTTTAGAATTTAAATCATAATATATGTATATACTGTATATTTGTTTAATTACCCTCTTTACCTAATGTTACCTAATGTATCGGTTTGTAAAGTTAGTCTGTCAGTTCTAGTTAATCTAGTTAATCTTTGAATTTATGGACTATAAGAAGTGCTGCGTAAATTGTTGGCGCTATTTAGATAAAAGAGAATGATGATAGTCTAACTGGAAGATTTCTTGTAAATATGTCAATGAAGAGAAAAAAAACAAAAATGCAGCCTTAAATTTGTTGTGTTTCTATTCACCATTGTGGCAGTTTAGTAGCAAATGAGGTTGGGATGGAGAGTGGGAAAGGTGAAACACAACACAGGGCTGGCAGCTTTAAGCATGCTTGGGGCAGACTCAGCCAAAATCATGGACATATAATTATTATTATTATTATTATTATTATTATTATTATCTTTTTATTTATATAGCACCAACAATTTACTCAGTGCTTAATACAATACATATATTTTCAAGGGATATGACAAGACGGGAATTGACAGACTAAGACAAAACGATACATTAGGTGGAGAGAGCCCGGCTCGCAAGCTTACAATCTTGAGGGAATGGGGTGACAAACATAAGGCACAGAGAGAGGGTGAGAGGTAGTGTGCTGGTTGTGTCAGTGACAAGGATGTTCTAGCAGCTAAGATGGTGCGGCTTCTCTGAAGAAGTGAGTTTTGAGATGTTTCTTGAATGTTGGGAGGGAGGGTGAATGCTGAAGGTTCTGTGGAAGTAGATTCCAGAGATATGGGGCAGCCCGAGTGAAATCTTGTAGACAGGAAAGTGAGGAGGAGAGCCGTAGCCCAAGCGAAGAATGTAAGGATCAAGTAGGAGAGTATTTGCTTATGAGGGCAGACATGTATGGAGGAGCAGTGTTATTGAGGCCTTATATGTTAGTACATTGTTAGTACAATTATGGCATATTTGGCAGCCACACACAAATGCACACTATCTACTCATTTCCCCAAAAGATTTGCCTAGAACACAATACAATGACCAAGAAAAGATCCAGTCAGGTGGCAATTTCTGCCTAGGCATACTCTAGACCACCCCTAGCCAAGGACAGTGATTGGCTTCCTGTTCCACTTGCCTTCCAATCCATTTTGGCTTCCCTTGTGAAACACTATACCCCTAGGCTATATATTTTATTATTTTTATTTTGTTAAATAGATGTATTCATCAGAATTTGTAGGAAAATAGATCAAAAGCACTCATGTAAAGACCATGCTATCCACCTTGCTAGAAAACATATAAACCTAATTTATGTTTTTTTTTTAAAAACATCAAATTTTGATTATAATTCTGTAATTTGACTTTGGTACTGAAATCAGTATATATAATATTAAACCCTGCTGTTCCCGGTTTTATATCTCAACATAGCGAGATGCATATATATGTGTATATTTGTACATATCTGCTATCAATGTGAGAGAGAAAAAAACGATATACATTATATATTATAAATGACATTCTAAATTTCATTGCAATGGGTTTATTGCCATTTCTCAGTCCATGTGAAACTCAGTGGGAACAGATATTACAAAAACAATACAATATTGCAAGGGCAAAAGCTGTTATATCTTTTGGAGTCCACTCACGATATTAGTAAATTATGCTTAAAATGTACCCATTATCTCCTAAACACTATTTTTATTATATTTATCTACTACCAAGTCTAAATAAGTTGTGCGTTTTCAGCAGACTTGTTATCCTCCCTTGACTTGATTAATTTACTTTTCTTTCCATGATGGAAACGGTATTATATGCTGAGAATGAAAGAGATGACCTTGGACCAGGTGGGTGAATAGTTATAGCAAGGCACAGAGCATGACGCTGATAAGGTAAAATGGTCCCTCAGCAATATTTCTCTGTATCTCTGTAAGGCGTGAGCGAAGCTTTAAAATGTTACCTTAGATCCACTACTGAGCATGAAAATAAATATTGCCATTTTGCGTTCTTAGTAAATAGTATTCTTCTTGGGTGTGATACCTCTTAGATATCTTCATATGTTTCCCTCTCTTTGTTTCTATCCTGTTGTTGTCCTGAATACCTTGTCTCTTAATTAGTCATTCCACATACTGTATATGTAGCACTCCAGGTGTCAGATTTGCATATAAGTACCCCAGTTGTATGATAACATTTTGTATATGTCTGGTAATATACAATTACATTCATTTGCAACAGATGTCATTAGGGTCACCATCATATAATCCACTGTAAAATAGAAATATATGACAGCAGATAAGAATCATTCAGTCCATCCCATCCCATTGTCCTGGACATTCAGACCTCAATCACTCTTTGGTCTTTTCTAAGATTCAGGATAGCCATATGCCTATCCCATGCATGTTTAAATCTTTTCAATGGGAAGCTGTTTTATTTATCTACCATCCTCTTGATAAAGTAAAAAAAGATTGTTGTGGTCACAGCTCTTGGGTACTCCCTTTCACTTATAGCCACGTCTCCCAGGTATACCCAATAAACTGCGGAGTCCTTTGTAACATCCATGAGCAATAGTACCTGTCATTCAGCTTGCCCATTTCATCAGTTGCCTGCCGCAACCATTAAACTGTAATTTTAATATCCTTCTTCTGACCCTTTAGTGCCTTGGTTATAGATTCCACACCTTGTGACCCAACACTACTTATCTTTTCGTTCTTAACTTGGGAATTTTGGGTCGATGTGCTAGGAAGTTGGTTGTGTTTGTGGCTTTCAAGAACTGTCTTTGATAAAAGAAAACCACTTTGCACTCCACTTCCCCAACCTGGCATTTTTTAACCTTTAGTCTAATCACTACCATCTCCATTTTTTCTGTAAATGTTCAGTTTTCCGTACATTTCATTTGGCTTTACTTAAAGCAGTTGAACCGATTGAATAAATTCCTTGAGCGCTATTATATTTAATGTTTAACACAAAGGAGATCATCGTGTGGATTGCTGCTGGGAAGCAGAAAGCGGACTTCTGGCAGCAGGAAGCACATAGATCAAAGGATGCGGTAATTGCATGTGCCAAAAAGCGTATGGTGCCCCAGAAGAATGCTGGGCCATTACTGATTATATGTATTAAGCGTGCCTTATATATATATTAAATTCAACAGTAAATCTAGCGACATCAAGGAAAAGTGGAAAATCATAATGCACGCGATATCCATTCAAAAGACTATTGAAATTAGTAATAAGTCATTCTGTCCTTAAATGGGATCTCCCACCATTTTTATTACTAGTGTCAAATAAAAAAAAATATTTTCAAAAACATTGTTTGTTTTTTAAAATTCCTAGTTTCTTTATATTCTAATGCTTTCTGGTAGCTGCATGTTATCCATTTATATTTATCCTTCCTTATTATCTTTTATCTTAGCCCAATCTACTTGACACTCTGACTCCTTATCACATGGTCAGTGGTGTTTTTTATTTTTTATTTTATCTTTAGTTCAAAATTTGCTAAAATGGTAAACAAATAAAAGACTAATTATGACAAAAGCTAATTAATGGGCGATCACATCATCTCACTGTAGCAGACTGCATGTATTCTTCGCTGTTCCTGTCTATTAAAGTTCTCCATAACCGTCTGCTTCCTAACTGAAGACCTTTTCAGGTTGTTTTGTTGCAGAACATGGCATTTGGGAGAAAATCATTATTTTTGGACAAAAGAAACAGCTGATGAAAAAAAAATATCTGTTTCTTTAAGTATTAATGTCAAGCACAATGCTGAAAATGTTTAGATTATTTGTTATTAATATTCTACCTGCCTAGTGTTGGTAATATTTACAAAAAAGTCTTGCTTTGCGCTGTCTATCGAAGATATACCTTATATATATATATATATATAATATATATATAGGCTGCTGGATATGATGGCGCTATATCAAACAATTAACAGATACATAAATGGCAGAGCATCCTCGCGCATCCTCACCCCAGAGGAAGCGCCTGGAAGCTCTACCCGCACTGGACCCGGGCAGGCAGGCACCGGCAGATAATATGCACATTAAGCCCCTTAGTGCAGGACTAAATTTCCTCATTATAAAAATTTTAATAATTAAGTAAGGAAGGAGGTAGAGCAGCAGTACTAGATGGGTATCGTAATTTGGAAAGATTAACTTTCAAGAAAGATATCTGCACAACCAGGTGTGTGAAAGGTATGTTACCTGTCATAGAAAAAACTGCTTGCTTTGGACACTGGTGGGTGGGCATGAAAGCAACTGCTTGGCCGCTAAGGAGAAGCTTGGCCAGATAGCAGGTGCCTGGTCCCAATAACCTAGAAGATCAGTTATTGTGTTACGAGCTTGCACCTAAACTCATAAAATATGTGTTTAAAACCAATTACGACAATAAACCTTCAATACCATGTAATTTCTTCAAATTACCATATCAGGGGAGCTAAAGAATGAAAAAAAATGTGTGTTAAATCTAGGTTCCAACGTTATCCCCTCTGCCGACCAACACTGTGACTCATGCGCTGCTCGGGTGGTTAAAGGGTTTATGCTTATATCATTGTAATAAACCTGCATTTATATCCTCCGGCATACATTCCAAAGAGCATCTTTCTCAACGATATTCTAATCTATTCTGATTTTATTGGTTATTTAGAAATATTAATGTCATGCTTATGGAGGGTTACTAGGTCCTTGAGTTCTGCTGTGTTTGTGCTTCCATTAGGAAGGAAGAGAACATGCCAGCAAGAGAATATTAAACCCAACCAGGCTGACCAGAGAACGCTTTTAACAAAGAGTGCTTATGAGAAAATATTGGAAAACCTTAGGCTTTAATGTTAAGGACGGATTACTTAAAATGCAGAAACTGTCATCAGCATCCATCCGGAGTGAAAACATTTGGATAAGCACTATTGTAAGGTTGACAAAGGCTGGTCGGAGGAAGATATACCAGAATGCGGAATGGCATCCTTCCCAAGTCAATTAAACCTTATTACTGCGGTATACTCTCTTTTTTTTGTCTCCTAGAATTAAAACGTAGTCAAATCAAGCCAACTCTTTAAATGCTGAGGGCCGGAGAAGGCTGCTCATTCACCACAGCCCTTCAAGGGTTCCTATAATTAAAAGAGAACTAAAAGACAATTCTTTTTTTTTATTTTTTTTTTTGTACGACAACAAAAAATAAAAATACTTTTAAAGGTAATTTAGGAGATAAAATCTGGAATGTGTTGATCAAAGCACAGCTGCAGACATGTTAATTTTTTATGGTTCTGTTGTGTAAAATTCAAACGTGATGGAGTAAGGAGATCTCATCGGCAAAGTTAACAGTGGGGGAGCGGGGGAGAAATGTAAAGCATCTGTTTATGAATGCTACAGTTCGAATGTGTAAAACTAATAAACTTTAATCAAAGTGGGAGTAGAGCCTAATTTCCTGTGCACATGGCCGTGAATAGAAGAAATGCGATTTAAAATTATATCTTTTAAATGATATTTGTATAATTCTATTTTTTGTACATAATTATATTTGTATTATATTTATATTTGTTGTCCTCTAGTAAAATTAGTGCAGATGTGAACCTACTTTTTCTATATAATTAACTGACATAGTTTTTGATTAAGCCGGAGAGGTGTGAAGCATGGAAAGCATTTCTTTGTTTAAATAAGCCTACTTCCTCTCTGTCCTGCCCCGTTCGGCTGAATTTATTTGACGGCTAATTGCTCAGGCCCCAGACCTCTTGACCCCCTCTCTCCACACTTTAAATGTAGATGACTTTAGGTTCATACTGTATGAGAACCATGCAAATTAAAATTAGTAATTGGAGGCTATTATATTTCAAATGGATTTGGATTTTTTTTAAACATTATTCATTTAAATAGTAGAACTCAAATCTTACTAACGTTTAATGACCAGGGAAAGGTGTATATTTTAGTTTTCACTAAAATTTCTTCAACTTCTCTTCAAATCCTAGCATGCAACTTTTTTTTTTTTACGTGTTTCGTGTACCATCATTTTATACGTTACACAACATTTGAACGGTGAAAGAAAAGAAGTATTAGTAGAATTAGTATATAACATAACAAGATGGCGTACGGAAACTACCAGTGAGGAGGACCCTGCTCGAATGAGCTTACAATCTAGAGGGGATATTTTAATAAAATAACCCTTTGAAAAAAATGTTATTCGAGATGCACTGCCATAAGAATTGAGGAAATGATTTAAATATAAAACTAAAACTAGTCCGGCCCTGATTGGGCCTATTTTCAGGTAGGGGCCTGGACCTGCAGCTCCATCAGCCCCTACGTTAATCCGGCCCTGGTTTCAATGGGAAAAAGGGGAGCCTGAAGAAAATGTTTGCATATTTTGTGTGTAGATTAGCATTTGCTGTTTAGTACCTACATACTATTTTCTATATTGTAATCGGTAGCAATTATGATTCATAATATTATGTAGTGTTGGGAAAAATACTGTGCTGCCCTCCCTAACCTGCAACCACAGGTTGCTAGTCACCGACGATAGTATAACGATAGTTATGGAATTGTAGTATAGTCTCAGACTGAGCATATATCCATAAAATATGTTTTGGAGCTAAAAATTATTGCAATGGAAATGTTTAATCAACTGAACACGCAGCATACAGACGGTGTTTCTGAGAAGCCCTACACCGATAGGTTGCAGAGTGATGTGTTAGCCAATCACTACATTGCTTTTATACAGCAAGGGGCAGGGGAAGCCTCCACAAGAGGCAGAGAAGCAGCTCTGATGAAGGAAATCATGACCTGCCACCTGCCACAAGACACAGAGCAGATGTGCAGCAAGCAATTGTTTACTCTCCTGCTATTTAGGTTTTACAGACATTTGACAGGAGTAGCTTTGACTCTCGGGCTATGTCGTCACCCAAATAAAACACAGACACCAATGTGGGATGAAAAGGCCACAGACGATTTATTAACGTCATTGCCACGCAACCTGTGAACATAAAAAAGGTGCGTTAACACAATAATGGCCCAAACCCAATTACAACTGAACACCACTAAGCTCGCCAGGACCAACATAGGTGAAAATCACCTATGGGAGGGCATCCCGTGATGCCCCCCCACCTGAGCTTCCAGCAAACCCACCCAGCCTGGAACTTCCCACCGACACTTTAACACCTGTGGCAATAAACCCATAACATACCCCCCCGGCAACCTGGCAAGCTACCGCCCCCTGGCTGTGACAAAAAAGCCTAGAACAGAAACAGTAGATACGTAAACAAGAACACCAAACAGGAACATAATAACTGGAAACAACTCAAAATAAAGCAAGGGAGGGTGGGACAAAAACACAAGGTAAGCTGGTACAACAAACAGCCCAGAACCCCCCTTCAATTAAACATATATACCCCCTCACCCCACTGAACTTTACATGACCCCCTGACCTAGCCCTGCTCTGCATCCCTGTCAAGGCCCCCCTCCAGTCTATGCAGACCCCATGGCCATCGGCCTGCATTTTGTGGATAGAGGGGAGAGTGGGTTGCAAACGTCACCGATTTACTGCCCCCTAAGCCATAAATACATTTTTGGTAGGAGGATTTCTTTTTACATGACATTGTATATGTTACATAAAAATATAGGTGCCACTTTACCATGTGCTCTACTGATTTTCCTGCCACCAGAAGCAGTCTGTTTTGCACTCCAGCACCTGAAGCAGCTTTGTTGCCACTTTGATGTTCACAGTTATTATTGCTCTTCTAAAATGATGTTCTAGTTGAAAGAAGTTATTATTGGTTATTGTGTGGCGAGTGACCCCCACTATTTCTTTTGCTACATAATATTAAATGAAGAGACTGCCATTAAATTTCTCTGACACCATAATATGCTGGAAGAGCCGATGGATACAGAGCCGTACCATCTTTATGGAGCTACCATGCAGGAAAAAGGAGACAAGACAAAAATGTAAGAATTCTCCTTTTATGCTGTCCACAAAAATTATGCTAAACTACACGCTCAGTGAGAAGTGGTAATAAGTTTTTCCATTACACAGATTTAAATGGAAAACTTCATTGCAACCTCAGTTTATGTGATATTAAAGAAAGTGTTTATTTTTTTGTCCTGGAGATGCCAACAAATGTGATGACTAACTTAACAGGAAAGTCTTCTGCAACCATGTTTTAACATGTGCAGGGAAGTTTGTACGGATATAGTCTCTGTTGAAGCAAGGCATCAAATTGTCTGAACTTCCCGTTCAAATAGATGAAGCCAGGTTTGCAGGTTGATGGAAGTACAATCATGAGATAAATTTAAGACATAAAAATTCCCATTTGCACAAAGATGAAGATGCAGTAGTTAACAACAACAGGAACCAAGGAGCTGGAATTGATGGATCATGGGTGTTTTGGCTAAAACATGGAACAGACTGCCGCTACTGCTACATAGAACACTCTGGCAGCTTGATGTTGGTTCCCATTATTGAAAGGGAGTGTGTGGCTCTGTAATACACACTGGCATTTTACTGTCAATTTACTGTCAATCACCAGGAAAACAACGTTGACCCAAAAGACAGTAGCTCACACCCGGACCTTTGAGCAACTTTGGCTTGCGAAGAAAAGAAAAGTTTTAAGGGAAAAATTAGAGGTTTAAGTCAACAACTTTTCCAATAGCATCTAGATAATTTGTGCTGAAACATTTTAAGAACTGGTCTGAATGAAGATTTATTCATGACATTTTTGAAAGACATGACAACCATATAAGGTTATTAAATAAATACATTGTTGCAATTTTGGTTTTCTTTGGTGTTGTTGAAATTTGTGAAACAAATAGGTTGAGGTAAATGTATCAAGAAGATGAAGGCAAGTGGGTGAGGCCGATATAGGGATAAGGAACAAGGTAGTGTTATGTCACTGGGACCCATAGCCGCAGCAGGCTGTACAGTCCCGTCAGCTGAAGAATCCAGGAAGCGGGGCATATATGGTTTAAAATATCCAGAACTGCAGCTCCACATCACCCTGTTGTGGTCCTGTAATTCTTGTGTTTGGTGTGAGACTTCTGTTTTTTGGAGGTTTGACACTTGACTTGCCTGACTACTCTCCTGATTAGTGATTCTGCTTTCATTTGACCTACCTATGCACCATACCTTGCTTGTCTGACTACCTGCTTTGTGAACTGATCTTTGGCTTTTATGATTACCCGTAGAGTACCAAGTCTTTGTCTGACCATCCATTCTATAATAACCCTTGGTATCCTGTGTCATCGGTCCAAGACGCCTGCCTGTAGATTACCTATACAAGTATCTGGATCAAGCTGTGCTTTGCCTATACACTTAGTGCCAATCTTTACCTGTCTACACATGAGCCTTCTCACTGTTCTCAGCCTCTTGCTAGGTGATTTAGGGCAGAAGAACATCCCCAGTGAGTGATTGATGGTGACAGCAGATGTCACAGGTAGGTAGATGGACAAACATGGAAGAAGGGTAGTTGGGCCTGAAGTTGTAGGGTGGAAGCAAGATGAGGCAGATATCAGGAGCAGGTAGAGAAGCTGAAGTAGAGATGAAGAAAAAAAAGCTAAAAACGACTCCTAAATTACACCATGTAGTATAGAGCAGTAACAATATTTTGGTAAGCTCCATTATATTTTGAGAACCTAGCAACACTTCTGCGCTTCAGTCTTATTCTTTGAGTCTAATGCAGATTTGGCAAAATGTTGACTACTAAAGTACAGAAATAGTCATAATATATGGTAATAGTACCAAATTCGGGGGCTTCATCTTTCTCAACTTTTTATAGGCGGTCCTAGGTACACCAGCACAATTTATTAAAATATATATATTTTTTAATTATTTACTGTCACCAGAGGTTTAAACTGTGAAAGCTGTAGGCAAGGACATAAAAGTTTCAAACCACATGTAACTCATTTACAACAGGCACTGTTTAAAGTACTCACAATATAATATAAGACATGCTAAGGTATGGAGGTAGATTTAAAAGCTGTTATCTGGAAGCCAAGTAAAAATATTTTTGAAATCCCAGAGTGCAGTTTATTTCTAGGTAGCCCCCCCATCATATAATTTTAATCACAGATACAGAATCTTAAAAAACATGAATCTAAACTTAGTAAGTGATTAATTGAAGTGGTGAAGATATTAGCATAAATCTACATGAGGAACTTACTGAAGAACCCGAAAGGTGTAAGGTGCAAGTGTTTGACAAAAATATCTGTAAGGTTTAAAAAAAAAAAAGATCCGCTGTGTAGACGCTCATGAATAAATATTGGGCCATATTCACTAAAACGCTGGTGCAGAACATTCCATTGGTCGCCATGGTAATTACCATACATTTCCAAATTTTTATCAAGAAATTATTTTAAGTATGTCCTTTTGTGCCGTATATTATAAATCAAATTACAAATTATAATTAGTGTTACTATATTTAAAATGTGGCAAAATATTTCCAGATTTGCAGAATCCAAACAATTTCTTACAGGTTTTGGACATACTAAACCAATTGTACAGGGTATGAGCTTAAAATGGAATGAGAATGAGAACATAGTATATTTTAAAAAATAACAGGATTTATTAAAAATCAATTGGGCAGTGGCCCAAAACATCTTCAAATCAGAGCAGTCCAGAAAATATGTGGCAATTGATCCTCTTTTGCAAACCCACCATTGGCCACGGAATTGTGGCTATCAATGCAGTCTGTACAGTCAGATAATTCAGTGGAAACAAGGGCACAACACAAGCCCCAGCATAAAGTATAAGCCTTTAGATACTAGACATGCTGCAATAGAAAAGGGCCTTCCTCAAGCTGTTCCTAAAAATTTAGAAGCATAGCATTGTCCAAAATGTCTTGGTATGTCACTTTACCAAGACATTTTGAACATTGCTATGCTTCCAACTTCCAACTTTGTGAGAACAGTTACGGGAAGGCTCTTTCTTCTATTTCAGAATGACTGCGCCCCAGAGCACAAAGAAAGATCCATAAAGACATGGTTGGATGAGTTTGGTGTGGAAAAACTTGACCGGCAGCACACAGCCCTGACCTCAACCCCATTGAACACCTTTGGGATGAACTGGAATGGAGATTGAGAACCAGGACTCCTTGTCCAACATCGTTGCCTGACCTCACAAATGCTCTACTGGATGAAATGGCAACACTTCCCAAAGAAACTCTCCACAATCTTGTGGAAAGCCTTCCCAGAAGAGTGGAAGCTGTTACAGCTGCAAAGGGGGGACCAACTTCATATTAAGTGGGTTTGCAAAAGAGGATCAATGGCCACTTATCTTCTGGACTGCTCTGATTTGAAGATTTGGTCAGGTGTCCCAATCTATATATATTTATATACATTTATAAACATATTAATGTATATAAATATATAAACATTTATATACAAGTGTCATTTAGACAGGATAAAGGATATCTT